>CBVK0102875947.1:0-33864 GCA_900067695.1 Picea abies | reverse complement strand
ACCCAAAACTTTGTGCTACGGGGATTTATTCAGGGGTTGAAATCAATGACAACCAACCTTAATCAACAGTTATCGGAAGGCGTTGAAGGATGTGGCCAAAATTCTCCATCATTTCATCCCTATGTCTCGTGAGAGCTTGGTCAAGCAACAAATTAGTAGAATCGTCTGCTTTGCCATTTTTCTTTTCTTCTGCCATGGAGGGTTTCTTTGGCATGCGAGAGAGATTATAATCAAGAGAGACAAACTCGAGACCCAACTTGCTATACTTGGACCTTGTCAGGGACATGCACTGAAAAATGATTAAGAACAACCTGCTTTGATACCACTGATCCAGATTATTTTCTGTAGAAAATGAGAGAGGAGATATAATAAATCAATGTACAGAGATATCTCAGATATCCATTAATATAACATAAATGTATTAGAGATGCAACCATAAACATGGAGATACAATAATCCACAATTTTATATTAATGAGTGAAAATGTACAAAGACTGTAAAAATACAGAGTGAAAGACTCGCTAGAATGNAAAGACTCGCTAGAATGGTGGCAGCTTATCTCTGAGAAGAGATGTGACAGATACTCGCATCCATGAGAAGATGATTTTACAATGAGGCTCCAAAGGCCTTTTTTATCATAAAGAAAATCCAAAACCCTAACCCCAAAAGATGAAAAACCAACAGTTTTGTGGACCCTCGTTTTGGGTAGTTTGGTGTATCAACTTCCCAGGGGCGTAACTTTGTATCAACTTCCCAGGGGCGTAACTTTGGCATACGATCTCTGTTTGGGGTGTACGATAGCTTGTTGGAAAGGCATCGTCGAAGAGATTCATTTTTGGGGCTCAATTTGAGCCTTTGGTTATCATTGAGAAGCTCGATCCTGAAAAAAGATTCATTTAGGCCTTCAAAATGGCCCCGAAAGTTAAAAGCTGCTAAAAATAGTAAATTGCCAAAATTGCCAGAAAATTGTTTTGAGTGAGTTGGTAAAGGTGGGTGGCCACCGATATCCACCTAGATCAATCGAACCCACCTTTCCATTACTTACCTTTCCCTTGGTCTCCCCTTTCAGCCTTTGATAAGTCTTTCTCTCCCCCAAAAACTCGTTTGAGGTGTTCTTCTAGTCGATGGGACTATGACACCTTGGAATCAACCAAGACTCCGCCATCGTTCATGGGAAGAAATTTTGTAGATGGAAAGGGAAAATATGCTAATAATGTTAATATTAATTCTTTTATTAGGTTATTTTCAATTTACTAGAGCATTTAATGCATTTCCAAAACAACAACATAAAGAGGATCAATGAAAGAAACACAATCACAAGGTACACCACATTTTATCCTGGGAAACCCTCATGGGGGAGAAAACCTAGAAAAAAATTCCTCTATAATAGATTGCCAATACAATGTGAAGACTAAGACCAAACCACCGAGAATATACTAGGACTGAGCATGTGCCTCTCTTCTCCTTCCTCCTGCAATTGCAACTACATTCAAAGGATGCACACTAGATGAGTGAGTGAATGAACAAGTGAGGTGCCATCCTCACTCATAATACTAGTTTAGGAGGCACTTGGGTTATGTCTCTTCACTTAGAATGGACAACTTCTTCCAAGAGTGGTTAACACCACTTTATAAACCCTAGGGGTCGACTTTACAAATACTACCATATAAATATGGTTTGACCAATCCACAAAAGGGGATTTGGTCTTATACAAGACCCGACATGATCAATCCACAAAAGGAGATTTGATCTATAACACAATAACTCAAATATAATTAGAATATTCTTCAAAGTTACAATATTTCAACACTCCCCCTTAATGAGAAGGGTATTCTACTGACATAACCCAATACAACATCATCAAGAGAAAGAGAGGGCAACATCATCATTAGCATTTGGAACAACGACTGACACATATATAAATCATTGGAATTTTTTCTTGTCATCGATATCATCATCCACATCATGGAGCTTGGAGTAGTATCACCATCATCATCAACATGAAGCTAGAGTAATATCATCATCCTCATCATCACGAGGCCAGAGTAACATCATCATCCTCATCAACACATGGTTGAAGTAACATCATCATTATCATTAGCATGAGGCTGAAGTAACATCATCATCATCATCAACATGAAACTGAAATAACATCTTCATCCTCATCATCATGAGGCTAAAACAATATCATCATCATCATCATCAACATGAAGCTGAAACATCAACATCAATAGCACAAAGATGGAACAACATCATCAACAACACGAGGCTGGAACAACATCATCAACAACACGTGACTGGAAAAACATCATCAACAACACAAGGCTGGAACAACATCATCAACATCACGTGGCTGGAACAACAACATCATCAACACGAGGTCGAGACAAAAAAATCATCAACAAGATGCTGATACAACAACATCATCAATAGGAGGATGAGACAACAAAATCATCAACAGGAGGCTGAGACAACAACATCATCAACAGGAGGTTGAGACAACAAAATCATCAGCACGAGGCTGAAACAACAACATCATCAGCATGAGGCCGAGACAACAAGATCATCATCATATGGAAACAAAATGAGGCAAGTGAAACAACAACATTTTGTGTTACTCCGCTTTTTCCATGCTGAGAGAAACAATGGACTGCTTTCTTCTTTTCCATGAAGTCATTGCTGACCCCAAACTGAAACAACATCCTGAAGTGATTTTTTTGTCTGAAGCACTTCCAACCCAATCTAAATCAGTATAACCATACAGTCTGAAGTCATGATGTTCAGTATAACATAGACCATAATCCAACGTACCCTTAAGGTATCACATCACATGCTTTGCAGCTACAAGGTGAACATGTCTGGGCTCCACCAGATACCGACTCAAGGTGTTCACAACAAAACATATATTTGGCCTGGTATTCATCAGATACATCAACGAACCAATAATCTGTCTGTACAGAGTACCATCAACCAACTCTGACGAAGTATCAACTAGGAGCTTCAAGTTTGTTTCCATGGGTGTGTTCATGGATTTACATTCCAACATGTCAATTCTCTTCAGTATTCCAACTGCATACTTCCCTTAGTTAAGGAAGATATTCTCTGGGCTCTGCCAAACTTCAAGACCAAAGAAATAATGCATCCGGCCTAGGTCTTTCATTGCAACAAGCTTCTTCTTACACTCTGTGATCAAATTTTCTTCTGCTGTTAAAAATAAGTCATCCACATATAGTAGTAGTATAACTGGCTCATCATTCATAACCATTAAGTAAAGGTTAGAATCAAATTTACTCTTGGTAAAGCCCAAACTCATCATGAAACTATAAATTCTGCCATACCAAGCTCTAGAATCTTGCTTCAGCCCGTACAAAGATTTCTTCAACTTGCAGACATGAGTCTTCCTATCCTGTACTTTGAAACCAATTTTTCACATCACATTGTACCAACCTGGTACATTTGTTCAGCTACAACTTAATCTGCACAATTGTGTGCTAGCTCTATGTGATTTCTGCAAACCACTATTTGTCCCATTGCTTTGAGAGCATGTACTCTACTCTTTTTGAAAATATTCCTCTGGGACTGGGACTCTCCACCTGTAGCTTCTCTGAAGTTGAGAATCACTATAGCTGCTAAAATCTAAGAGTAGTTCCTCTATTCTATCAGAATACTGAGAGTGGCTCAATAAATGATACTGAAGGTAGCTTTTCTTCTTTCATGGAGGTAACTCAATCTCAAATACATGGACTGCTCCCTCTGAATCTCATACTATATCAGAATCATGGTTGTTCGGGTTGTCTTCATGAATACTGGAACTATTTCTTGGATTACTGGAGCAAGTGTCTCATCATAGTCTTCTCCCTCTTGCTAGGAGAATCCTCCAGACACAAATAAGGTTTTGTACATCTTTATATTGTTATCTGCAACATGCTTGATTTGTTAGATCAATTTTGGAAGTCACCACTGAATTCATTTCTAGTCTTAAGGAAAAATCCATATCCCAGTCCTTCTGACTAGCTTCCTTCTCTATTACTAAAACAAAGGAATCTTCCTAGGAGATTTCATGTCTACTAGAGGTCTCTGAAGCTATGATCTATTCTTCTCAACTCATGGCATATGTCTACCAGTCTCTTCATCTGATCCTTTCTGAGATCATGATTACTATGAGTCTACAAAAACTTCATAGTCTCTGCAGGATATACTTGGTGTTGAATACCAAGTCTTGGTATGAAAAGCTGAGTCAGGCTTCAAACAAATTCTGCTTCCTGTCAAGGTGGCTTCATTATCCATTGACCAATTCTAATGTTCAATCATCTTTGGAGTGTTCTGCTCATTATGATCAATCTTCATATGAGATACTCTGTATCTCAAAAGTAGCTTCTTCTTCATCTTCTTTGGTACATGGATGTATACGGTCATGTATACAACTTGAATAGTCTGCTTCATGTCTTATATAATATGTTGTCTTCTGCAACCATCACTATAGCTCCCTCAGGGTTATCACATGTGACCTTCCCATGTGAGAAACAAGGGAGAAACAACATACAAGAATAATACTCTTTATAATAATAATAAAACAATAGAAAGAACAATCATCAGAGCAGCTCCTTTAGAGCTATCACTTGTGACCTGCTTGAAACAAAAAAGTAAGAAATACAATAATAGGAAATGAGAGCAACACTCTTATGGTGTTGTGATCAATCATTCCTCCATGGTAACATGGAAACAAAACAAGAAGTTTCTCCTGGAGGAGATGCTAGTTATATCTGGTAAATTATTACAATAAGCATTTATCTCGATAATGCTCACATGCTATCAAGTATAAAACTTTTCAAAGATTGTTATCACAACTATAGTGTTTACTTGTAAGTTATCAAACTTGACATATGAAAATTTGAATCTTATAAACATAATCAATCAAACCTGGAACCTGGGGTCTTTGTCCTCAAGAATGAGTGTTGTTTCTTTTCTTGACAGAAATTTGAGTTAGGGAATAAACACTATAATCTCAACTTTAATAAATCTAATACTTTGACTTTGATTTTGACCATTGGCTAGTATGATAACTTCAATATATCAAAATGCAACCTGGATATTCATAGTATCAAAATAATGTCATAGCAAGTAGAGGCATATCAAGGTAATCAAACCTTGGGTGCATAGTTCCTTTGAATGTGCTAGATCTAAGATCCTTCTGGATCTATGATTGTTGCTTAGACAAAAGATCCTGCAAATACCCTTTAAAATAATGATAAAGTTTAAACATATGTAAGTACATACCTCTGACAACATCTATAGGTAGTGGAACTGTTGGCCCTTGACCAAGTTTTGTGGATTCTTGGTCATGTTTGACCTATTTTTGGGACTTTGACAGGCTGTCGAAGGAGGAGCACAAGACGAAGCAAAGATTGTGGTATCTTGGCCCCTTTTATGGATTTTTGGGTTTTGGGATTATGTAATGGGTATGGGAATGTCAGCCCATGGGTTTACCCATGCTTAGGCCCACTTTTGTAATGTATATATAGAAGGCTAGGTGATGTAATAAAGGGGGTGAAAGTAGTAAGTAGTGCTAAGTGCTAGAGATCCGATCTGTGTGATCAAGGGATTGTAAGAGTGATAAGTGCTAAGTACTTGCTTTGTGCATACTATGTGAGACTTGAAGAGCTACGTGCAAGTAATTGTAAGAAGGCTTGGTGCTGTACCCTAGCCCAAAGAAGGAGGATTTGGCAGAGTGCGCACAGATCTCCTGTCTTCTGCAGAGTAGGATTTTGATGATATGTGCCTATAATAAGCTTGAAAAAGATAATAAAGAAGAAGAGTTGGTGGACGTAGCCCCAGGGTGGGGGTGAACCATGTACATGTTGTGTTGCTATGCTTTGTGCGATGTATTGATGTGTTTATGTCTTTACTTTCTAGGTGTTTTGATATAGATAGATAGATCTGTTTATGCTTTGTGCTAACGATGTATATGGATGTTAGATCCAACCTATGTGAATGTGTTTAGTGCTTGAACCTGCTAGATCTAATCTATCTCTCTATTCTAAGTGCTTATATATGTTAGATCTGAATGAATGATGCAGTTCTCTGATTTATCTGCAGAGTAGATAGTGGTTAAATATTGATGAACTGTCGGTGCTAAGTGCTTTGTTAAGTATTACAATCACAGATCTGTGTCCCAGCTAAGGTTGCAGACACTGGAGTCCTACAACCACCCCTGCCTTTACCTCGGGTGAGACTTCATCTGCTTCGCAGGTGTTTCCGAAAGGGCCGGTAGTTAGGTTTTTTATGGTGTGATGTTGTAGCGTTGAACCCTGGGTCTGCCCCTGTGCCAACAAATGGTTCCATTGTCGGGACCTGAAACTATGATTGTTGGGAACTAAGGAAGAATAATATTTGTGCAAAGATTCGACTTGAAACTGTGAAATCTCCATGCATAGATCTATTTCCCTAGTGTACATCATTCTACTTGACCTGTGAAGATCTGTGCCAAGAAAATAGGTTAGATCTGAAGGAAAGATGTAAGATATGCAAGCTTTGTACTCTGATAAAGGTAAGAATAGTGAAAAGTTCTAGATCTGAAAGCTTTGTGCTATGTAGAAGTAAGATAAGTGGAAATTTTGGTTTCAACAGTATGGATCTAGGTATGATTGATAGATTCTGTCCTAGCTTGAAAACTAGGGCACTAATAGATGAAAAAAGGTTTGATATGAGTAGATATGATAAGAATAATGAAAGATATGTTATACCTATGAATAGAAAGAATGTTTGGACTAACAAGTGGATGAAGGATCCTAGAAAGAAATGTTTGCAGGTTAGCTACTATGATCCTAGCGCGTAGTACAGGAAGAGCTAGGGATCATTTAAAAGAAAGAGAGGATTAACCCTCTGTTACAGTTGCAGAAGATTGGGACATCTTGCTAAGGAATGTCCTGACAGAGGATCTAGTTGTCTTTGTTGCAAATATATGGACCATGAAGTATTGGATTGCCCTAAAATGATTGCTAAGCTTGAAGGAATGAACATGAGACAAGAAAAACCTAAGGTAGATCCAAAAACTATGATTATGGCAGAACTCCAGAAAGACTCAGAGAAGGTATTGCTACAGATGAAAGAAACCTTGAATGACCACCGACATGTCAGATTATTAGAGATCTTCAAAGAAAAAGCATGCATAGAAGCAAGAATAGGAGACTTCAACATTGACTGTGTTATAGATGGGGAAACACAGGTGAATATCATGGCAGAAAGAACTTGGGAACTTTTAGGGAAGCCTGCTATGAATCCTTCACTGGGAGGAATAAGATTATTTCACGGAAAATTGATAAACCTATGTGGAAAGCTCGCTTAGATCTCTATGAATGCCAACGGAACTTCGACAGAAGAAGATTTTGAGATTATTAAATTTATTGAGAACAACGCCCCATTTACCATGTTACTAGGAAAATCTTGGATTGAAAGAGATCAGGCCAGAAGGAAGGAAGACTAAGAAGTCTTAAAGCAGAAGAAAAAAGAGTTAAGAGATTTCATGACTAGAAGGATCACACACTTGATTGAAGAACAAAAGAATAGATCGAAGCTATTTAAAACCAGAGATCCAGATGTCAAAGTTGCAAGAACACTAGAAGACTCACAAAATACTGAAGTACCTATTCCATATAAAGAAGAAGTATCACCCTCGAATCTTAGAAAATAATCTCAACAACACGAGGTAACTATGCCCAAAGAAGATAAGAATCAGAATGGAAAAAGGAATACCGAGACGAAGCTCACTGGAAAGAAGGCCAGAAAGCTAAGTAAGAAGAGAGCTAAGATCGAAAAGTTACAGAAGGTTCCAGAGGGAACTTCGCAGAAGGAAAATTTGCAAGATTGGAACTTCGCCGAGATCACAGAACAACGTCACAAACTTCATGAGGGTGAATCAATATAGCCGTTGGGAATAGTATAACCGTTAGGCCGACCTCCCCGAATGGGTATAAATTCATTTATGGTTTGCCACCAGAACGTTGGACCACACCGTAATGGAAATAATAGAGTTAATGAAGGCTTCTCACCCATTGCAAGAGATCCATTGCCAAGTTATCTATTTATCCCGTCGTTCCATGCACCGAGAGCACTTTTGCTAACCATGAATCTGAGCCCACAGACTTGTTGATTTTGTGCAATGATCATTGCACTATTGCCCTCTATCCCATTGTAGTGACCAAGCACAAAGATGACCTAGAAAATGCAAAGCTGATTCTGACCATATTACCCAACTACATCCCGCCTCTGGCTGGCGTAGTGAATCATGATAGTGTGCCATGATATTTTGAGTACACCATATTTACTGCATACCTCCTGAAGGAGATACACACAGTTCGAGCAGACCAAGACAAGATTGCAACATTGAAATTCAACGACTTCAACCTCGGGGATCACAAGATCTATGGTATGCTCTCCCTGTATAAATACATGACCAGGATGAAGGGGAAGAATTCAAAGGTAATCCCCTAGTCGTGGACGATGAACCTTGCATAGTCCACCCTGCTGAATGTCATGGATATCCCACACTTTGGAAGGCACCATGAAATTAATGCCCGTGTCAAGATACTACTCTCATGTTATCATGGAAACTACCTATGGCTAGACCACCATATTAAAGTTGATTCGACACTGATCCATAGGATCACAGGACTGAGTATGCAAGGACCTGACCCATAGGAGTTTTATCTAGGAAAAGCCGCAGATCGTAAACTGGCATAGAAGATCAAGGATACATACGATGATGTTGAGAAAGGGACATGAGGCTACAAGGTAGCTTCCATCCAGAGTGGCGCAGTGCACCTAGCATGTCAATTGAAAGCATGAAATTTAGTAAGGAAGAAACGACCTACACAAGTCACCGGCTTTGTCGTTGACCTCGCAGGGAAGTGCGCGGAAGGCCTACAGATGAACTGGGCAAAGTACCTAGTTAACCAGTTGGAACTAGACTATCGAGAAGCACAGGATTAGGGTTATGAATTTCATTTTAGCTGGATCTTGATCCTCATCACCTTTGTTTCCTGGGAGATGCCGGAAGGTGCGACCTTACCGGATATAGAACCGTTTGAATCGCTTGCTACGAAGTTCGCTACCCTTTGGTATTCAAGTGATATGAACAAACATTGGCAGTTGGATGCTGTGTTTCATACATACTACCTCCAACTAAAGAGAGCCATCGAAGCTGAGCCTCACATGAATCCGAACACCCTACAAATATTCTGACCTATGATGAAGTTCAACGCAGATCGACACTTCATCTACATTACAATGCAAGCAGATGAACATAAAGAGTAGCTCCAGTCATATTATAAACTTATAGAAGAAGACCTTGAGGAGATCACTAAGGAATGGTCCACTGACCTCCTTATCCCCGCCAACCCTACAGAGATACCTGATCTTGACAGCCCAGAGGACACTCATAAAGAACAGAATACACCTAAAACCAACAGATGAAAGAAGGCTGAAGAGGTCCAGGATTTAAGCAGCGCCTCAGGAAAGACTGCTTCAGTGTCACCTGACCAAGGGGGTGATGATGAAGTAGAAGCTGAACAGAAACCAGGTGAAGTAACACCACCCAGAGATGAGGTTGATCCCCAAAAGAAGAGGAAGGTTTCCCCCCTGAAACCTTCTTACTGGAAGAAATCGAAAGCCACCATGACCAAGATGCAGACTGTCCTCACCTCCGATGATTTTGACTTCATCATAGCAGCCCTGAACGATGATTCACTAGAAATAGTAGAGAAAAAAGAAGCCAAGCAAGAAGAAATGTATGATAGAATTGAAGTCAAACTCTGAGGGGTACAACAGGCCCTTCAGTCCAGTCGCACAGTCTCCACTGCACCCCTACCTTTTGGAGAACCAGAGTTGGGAGATGAGCCAACCCAATCCACCGAATAGTTGATATAGTCGAAGCTCGCCTTTGACGAGCACAAGAAGAAACAGAACAAGCCACCTAGGCCTTGAAGCAAGTGCAAGCCATACTTGTAGAACAATTCAGTGTTGCAGAACAGGAAAATATTTCTTTCCAAGCTAAGTTCAATGAAGAAAAAACACAGATGCAGCAAGGAAAATAACAGTTGCTCGCAGAGCAACTTGAAGTGAAGGAATCGGTCAGCAGAGCACTTCACTATGTGACAGTCATAGAAATAAAGGCAAAGGACTGAGTCACACATCAAGTAAAGTAGCTCGCAAAAGCTATCCAACAACTACAACAATGTATAGCAAACTTAGAGCTCCGCACAGTGCCTGAGACTCCACAGGATGTAAGGGATCAAAGAGAAGCAACTGCCCAGAGTGCAGTTGAGAGACTAAAGGCCCTTGCATTGGAATGCAAGCAGATGAGTAATCGTAGTGCCCAAACGTAAGAGAAATTCACTGAGAACCCAAAATTGCAAGCACTGGAATGACATCTCCAGGAAGCAAACCATCACACAGAGACAATACAGGCGTAGTTGAAGGCCCTGTCAGCTGTGGAAAGAATGAAGCGATTTCAAGAGAAACACACCGCCCATCAGTAGATCCACACTATTCAAAGTAGAGTTATGGAAGTAACTCAGAGGCTCCAACCTGTACAAGATAAGTCTTACCAATTGTTCACAAAGGTCGAAGGTCGAGGAGAAAAACTGGAGCAGGTTGTCACCACAACTGAAAAACGCCTAGAGGGACCTGTCAACGACGTAGTCATCCAAGAGTTTGATGAACAGGAGACCATGGCACAACAACAAGACCAAGAATCTCTATCCAATCTTGAGGCTTTTGAAGTAGAACTATCTAGACTAGAGTGACTTGTGACGAGTCACAAGTGAGTGTTGGGGGCCTGTTGGCCCTTGACCAAGTTTTGTGGATTCTTGGTCATGTTTGACCTATTTTTGGGACTTCGATAGGTTGTCGAAGGCGGATCACAAGACAGAGCAGATATCATGGGATCTCAACCCCTTTTAGGGATTTTTGGGTTTTGGGATTATGTAATGGGTATGGGAATGTCAGCCCACGGGTTTACCCATGCTTAGGCCCACTTTTGTAATGTATATATAGAAGGGTAGGCAATGTAATAAAGGGGGTGAAAGTAGTAAGTAGTGCTAAGTGCTAGAGATTTGATCTGTGTGGTCAAGGTATTGTAAGAGTGCTAAGTACTTGCTTTGTGCATACCGTGTGAGACTTGCAGAGCCACGTGCAAGTAATTGTAAGAAGGCTTGGTGCTGTACCCTAGCCCGAAGAAGGAGGATCTGGCGGAGTGCACACAAATCTCCTATCTTCTGCGGAGTAGGATTTTGATGCTATGTTCCTGTCAGAAGCTTGACAAAGATAATAAAGAAGAAGAGTTGGTGGACGTAGCCCCAAGGTGGGGGTGAACCACATACATGTTGTGTTGCTATGCTTTGTGCGATGTATTGATGTGTTTATGTCGTTACTTGCTAGGTGTTTTGATATAGATAGATAGATCTGTTTATGCTTTGTGCTAACGATGTATATGGATGTTAGATCTGACCTATGTGAATGTGTTTAGTGCTTGAATCTGCTAGATCTAATCTACATCTCCATGCTAAGTGCTTAGATACGTCAGATCTGAATGAATGCTACGGTGCTCTGATTTATCTGTGGAGTAGATAGTGGTTAAATATTGATGGACTGTCGGTGCTAAGTGCTCTGTTAAGTATTACAATCACAGATCTGTGTCCCAGCTAAGGTTGTAGACACTGGAGTCCTGCAACCACGCCTGCCTCTTACTTGGGTGAGACTTCATTTGCTTCACAGGTGTTGCCGAAAGGGCCGGTAGTTAGGGTTTTGTTGGTGCGCTGTTGTTGCATTGAACCCTGGGTCTGCCCCTATTCCAACAAGCACCATCTGGCAGTAGCGGCAAGCAATAATGAACTTTTAAAACTTCAAAGGTGCTTCAACTTGTAACTTAAAGTTAGTCGGAGATTTGCTAGGGTAAGTTGCACTAGGACAATAAAATCAGTCTCAACGCTTCACAAAAACTTTCATTGGAACTGGTATTGCAACTGGTGCTGCAACAGGCATGAAGGAACTGGCACTGCAACGAGTGCTGCAACAAGCATGGAGGAAATGACATTGAAAATTAGGATTTTATGAGGAAACCCTAATTTTTCAAACTTCAAATTTTGAATTCTGATCCAGTGACTAGATGCGCTGGGCTGAGATGAGTTTGTTGAAGCTGACTATTTCAAAAAATTCCAAGTTTTACCCCTTGAAACTTGACCTATGCAAATATGGACTGGTACTTCTGGTACTGGTTCTAGTTTCTTGGTTTTCTAGTACCATTCAAAACTAGGGTTTGACTTTTTGGAGAGTCTGGCCATTGAAAAGGTGCACTCAAGCTGCCAAAAGATGTGCTAGGGTAGGGCGCACTTCCCTAGATTGTTTTTGGTAAGAAATTCCTCTTCAGTAAAAAGCCCTAATTTCCTTGTATGCCAACAATGACGTTTTTAGATACCTAGTGAAAGGTGCTCTATTCATTCAATCTCTGATACCATGTTAAGATTAATGTTGTTATTAGGTTATTTTAAATTTACTAGAGAATTCAATGCATTTACAAAACAACAACATAAAGAGGATCACTGAAATAAACACAATCAAAAGGTACACAACATTTTATCCTGGGAAACCCTCATGGGGGAGAAAACCCAACAAAAACTTCCTCAATAATAGATTGGCAATACAATGTCAACATTAAGACCAAACCACCAAGAATATACTAGGACTGAGCATGCGCCTCTCTTCTCCTTCCTCTTGCAACTGCAACTGCCTTCAAAGGATGTGCACTAGATGAGTGAGTGGATGAACAAGTGAGGCACCATCCTCACTTATAAATACTAGTTGAGAAGGCGCTAGGGTTATGTATCTTCACTTAGTAGGGCCGACTTATTCCAAGAGTGGTTAAAACCACTTTATAAACCCTAAGGGCCAACTTTACAAATACCACCATATAAATATGGTTTGACCAATCCACAAAAGGGGATTTGGTCTTATACAAGACCCAACATAATCAATCCATAGAAGGGGGTTTGATCTATAAGATAATAACTCAAATATAACTAGAATATTCTTCGAAGTTACAATATTTCAACAAATAAAGCCACTAAAGAGATGATGAACCAAGTAAAAGAGTTATTGCATGAATTTGTTGAAGACCAAGCCCTCACAAAGGAAGAGGTGCTTGGATAACATGCTTATGAAGAAATATTCCAAGAAGATCCCGATGAAGCTTATCGCGTTGAAGATTCCGAGAAGGCATTTAATGAAGATGAAGTCCTTTCACCTAATGAAGACATCCAAGCTGCTATTCCTCCTACACATCAAGTGAAGAACACTATGAGTTGTGATCTTGATGACAACCTGTTCCATGATCCTGGAAGTGAAGGAGCATTACAAGAGCCCTTAGTTAGAGTTGGTCAACATATCGACACTTTCATACAGACTGGAGAACGTGGATGGGACATGAGCCTTTTCACCTTTGATAAAGACCCCACCTACGATGTTGAGGGTATCCCTCAAACAAAGGATTGGTCTCCACGTATATATGACTCAGATGTTTGGGATGGTGATGGTGGTATGATCACTGATTTGTTCAATCCATTTGAGGATGAATTGTCACAACATATTCAGGGTGATTTCCAGTCATCCCTCTGGATTTGTGATGCATATCCTTTCGAGGATGCATATTTGTTCTATGAGGATTTTCATCCATCTTCACCGTTGATTTTGGATGAGTACCAAGACATAGCCATCCCGGGGCAGTCAAAGTTTCACTCTACAAAGTGAAAGTTTTTTCATCTTGGAGATTCTCATGAGGATTCACATACAAAGAGGCAACATTTTTCTTCTTCTAGATGTGAACCCATCCTATACCTCATTTCTTCCCCTTGGGTGAAGCATGTGGTCTTCTTGAGTTATCTCACATATTCTTAGTCTTCAGGGAGAAATGATTGTGTTGATGAGGATGATGATGAGCCATCATCTACATATGCCGGTCCACTCAAGAGATGGATAGATCAGGCTTGTGGCTGTGCTTGTAGGCAAACGTTACAGGATGATCGAGATTGTAGTTTCTCTTTTCAGCAGGATTTCCTCCCTCCCACCCGTCTCCATGAGTTTTATTTCATGATTGATTATATGTTTATTTATTCTCATGATTACTATGTGCTGGACTTATCTTTGTTGCTTCAAATGATTAAGCATAGGGGAAAATTTCTTCCTCCATTGATCAGGTTATTGCACTGGTTGTACACTTTCACCTGACACCTTTGGGACTTGATCTTTAGGGTCCCATGATCCTAGGTAAGTAGGTAAGTCATCTTTCTTTCCTGAATCTTGCATTTTGTTTGCTCATATTATTTTAGTTTAGTTGCATTGCATTTTCATTTTTCTCTACTTGCATTATTGATTTCATCATCATATATGTATACTTAGTTAGAAATTTTGTCAAAATTTTCTTTTTCTAGCTTAGTTGGTTTTGATTATGACCATTATGAGAACAAGGATGAGTATGCCATCCTACACTTGATAGTTTGATGTTTCCTTTCATGCACAAGTCTACCAGGAGATGTTGTGCTTCTCATGCACTCTGCAACGAGAACATGTCCCCAAGTAGGAGCCAAATGTTATCCCCATTTTGTGGATAACTAAAGAGATTACGTCTCGAGGCCCTTAGGTTGCATATATGGAGTGTCGAGAGGCTACATGACCAACAATATCCCTTTTTCACAGCAAGAGACCTGCATTTCCACCACGGTGATCCAACACCTGATCATCGTCCACAACAACTTTCTACCATAGGTCACTTGGGTCTTGCTCCATGCGGTACAAGTTAGGTATGATGGTGGGTATCATTTTAATATTTGAGGCATTCTAGCTTGTGTATTAGAGGTTATTTTTTATTATGAGACATTTTCTTTAGAAATTATGCATTTTACCTTGTTTAAATGCTAGTGGTTGGCTTGGTGCACTCAAGTATATGGTCACCCTTAGGATGGGGTGTTTTTGGGAGCTTCCTTTAATAAGTCATTGTGCCACTCCTGACCATACTTACCACTTTCCATAATTATTTCCCCTCATGATATCATCTCTTGGGATTTTGGGGTAGACTGAGCCTAGAAGGGAGAATTCCTCATTTCATGGGAAGAAGGGGCTGAAGGCCCAAAGGGGAGTTAGATAGAAAAAAATAAAATCCCAATGAAAGAACCTTCCAGATGCTTTGCCCAAGGGATCCCAATAAAGCAATGAAAAGATTCTCCGCAAGAAAATAAGGACCTCGTGAAAAGAATAAATAAAGACACTTAAAGGATCAGTTGAGGATAGGGGGTCTCATCACGAGCCAACCTATCATGTCCATGGGTATCTAGTGGTATGAAATTACCATTTCTGGCCATCACACCAGGGTAATGGCTCTTAGTTGCATGGCTGAGGGAAAGGGGGTCTCATCACGATCCAACCTTCTTATCTCCGTGAAAGTACTTGTGGTTGACACTTCTGTTATCTGGTCACCATGCCAAGGCAGTGGCCTCCAACTCACCCTATGCTATATTGAAAAAAAATACAAAGAAAGAAAGATAAAAGGTAATTGATGGGCTTGGAAGAAATGAATTATGGATGAAGGTGCGACACACCCTCCACAAAGGCACCCATAAATGAGATACTATGGACCCTTGCATATCATGAACCCCATGCCCATTGAGTACTTCCCCCATCCATTCCACTTCACTCACATGAATCAGATAGGGTTGTTCCTAGAGTTAAGGGTTTTGATCTTGTTGTCGTCCTTATACACACCTACAAGGATGGAGAAGTCTCCAACCCACTTGGTGTGTCCTTGGAGGCACAATGCCTAAGTCGAAACCCACTGTCACCTCAACTTGGACTTCTTTCATCTAGGTTCACTCCTAGGGAAGCCAAGGGGGGTAGACCCTACTTACTATACAAGTTGATTAATGTGATATAGGAGTTAATTTTAGTTTATTAAGTTAGGGAGAAACTAACCTAAATGGGAAGCAACAATGCAAATGCAAAGCTTCAATGACAATCAGACTTATCCCTAAAAGGACAACTAAGACTAGTCCCTAAAAATTGGGTAAAGGAATCAATTAATTTTGAACACAAAGAATAGATAAATGATCTAATTACAATGAAATAAAGAATATAACTTTACACTTGAGATAAATTACAAAATGAAATATACAAATGAAATACAACAATTATAAATTACAACGAACTAACAACAATTATACAAAAGAAACTAAAGAATGGTTAGATCCAATGTACAATGAACATGAGATATCCACATGAAAGATGTAACTTGAAAGTAACTTGGAAGTAACTTGCAAATGATAACCAATGCACAACTTAGGAAAATAGGAGACTTGGAAGTAAATTACCCAAATATAGATGGTGCGCAACCTTTAGAGATATATCATTTGAAAGTAGATGTGCCCAACTAAAAAGTTACTTAACTTGCAAGATAGATAAATGCTTGTAAAGTAAAGTGCAAGGAAAGTAAAAATACACAACTTAGATTAATATGAATAAACTTGAAAATTTAAAGTTGTGTAAGTAAATCTTAGAAGAGTTTTAAGCCTTAGTTAAACTTAGTGAGGATGCAAGCCTAGACTATGTGTCTTCCCCTAAACTCTTACCGCTTTGACCAAAATGATTGCTGGGTGCTCAAGAAGAAGGGCAAGCAAGGCCCTTCCCTAGCTCCACAAGTCAACCTGGAATGTTTGGGCGCTCAAGCAAGGGGGACACCTAGTGCCGTGAAGTTGTCCTCGACTTAGCACCCCCCGTAGCCTCCACAAGTCACCCTTTTCGATGGTGAAAGTTTTACCAGTTATGGGTGCCTAGTTAAATTAGATAAATTACTTCCAATCCTAAAGTTGCAAGCTATGATTAATTCCAACTTAAGAATATAGATTGCAATCTAAGATTGATTTCCAACTTAAGAAGATAGATTGCAATCTAAGATTGATTT
Source organism: Picea abies (assembly GCA_900067695.1). Lineage (NCBI taxonomy): Eukaryota > Viridiplantae > Streptophyta > Pinopsida > Pinales > Pinaceae > Picea > Picea abies. The sequence goes on along the minus strand of CBVK0102875947.1, from coordinate 16,865 downwards.
CCAACTTAAAATAAGAGATTACTTAAGATAAAATATTACTTTCCAACTTAAAAGTTAAAGAATATGGTTACTTCCCAAATTAAAAGATATTAACAAATTATAGATTATGTAAGAAAGCAAGCCTTATGATATTGCATGGGTTGGCTAAGCCAAACCACTTTGCAAGGTGTAGGCAAAACAAATCAATGCAAGTAGAAAGAAAAGACTTGGAAAGTAAAACAATTTCACCTAGCCACTCAACCTTGCCTTAAGGACAAGTGGGTCAAAAGAATGAAAGCAAAAACAAAAAAATAATCTATCCTAGCCTTACAATTTTGCATGGATTGGCAAGGCCAAATCACTTTGCAAGGTGTAGGGAAATTAATTATTAACAAAACATAAAATTATTTTTAGATGAGAAGGCAAGCCCAAGAGACTCTCTTGGGCTGCTTACAATGCTTGAAAGAGATGAGAGGAGAAGAGGGTTTTGAAACCTTAACTAGGGAGGCTCTTTTGGAGTGTTTTGAGGCCCAAAATGGGCAACACCTCCCCTTGTTCTAGAAATAACCTGTAAAAAACAACAAGATAATACTTGCTGGAAATGGTGCAAAAGTACTTGAAAATATTCAGAAATTTCTGTTAGTATAAAACATAATTTTAATATAAAAAATCTGAATATTAAATGTATATTTTTATGCTATTTTCAGAACATAAAATGCCTCAAATCAATAGAGAAAGATGAAGGAAAAGAACATAAAATTTTGGAGGCTTATGTTGGCCCAACAAGTAAATTTCCGGATCTGAAATCTACTTGTTTGAGCACCTTGGTGACCTCCAAATGGTGCCAAACTTGCTACAAAGCCAATCAAGAGGTGAGTATATCCAATAAACAAGTATAATACTTTACTAGTTCTATTAAAACTACCTCACTAAAACAAATAAAAATACTTCTACTTATTCTACCAAGCAAAATACTTTGCTATGGATCTATTAATCTAGGCAAGTAAACAAGCAAAAACACTAGAAACAAAGCAATATTGCCTCAATAATATTTTGTATAACATCAAGAAGACTCCCAATGCCAAGATGGTGTTCCTCCAAATCTTTCTTTATTCATAACAAATCTGCATGCAAATACTTGCAGCAAAACCAGAAGAAATGGGAAAGAGAGAGAGAGAGGAGTGGGAGAGATTTGGGCATGGTGGTGTTTCTCTAAGAATAGATGAGAAATGATGAGAGGTAGTCATTATTTTATACTTGGGAGAGAAGAGAGACCCTTCTTGGATGAGTTACACGTGTCATACATCCAAGAGAAATAGAAAAAGTAAATAAAAAGACACTTTAAGGGTTTTGGTAGTGATTAAGGTTTGAGGGTTGAGTGAGAAAGGGGGAAAACACATTTTCCTATGGTCAAACATTAAGTTAAACACCAAGGAGGGAGAATTTAGGGTTTAGTTGGATTTTTCATTTAAACTTTTTAATTCCCACATGTCAATTAGCAAGGGGGGCACACCTTTAGCTATGGAGTACCACTTTAAGTTGTTGGCTAAGCAATAGGGGGTTGATTAAGTTAGAAAATTTCTTTTCTAACTTAGGAAAAAGGTTAGGAAACCTTTCCCACTCTCTCTCATGTCTTATTTCCCTTTTTACAATTTTTGACATTTTTACTTAGCCAAATTAAAGAAATTAATTGCTGACTCTAGACTGACTTGGACTCCTGATGGACACAGACCTAGAAAAACTTGTACAAATGAGTTGAAACTTTGTCCAAGGGTGTAGGGGGTCTCTTTCCATTTCTTTTGAGTATTCATACCCCTATCAAAAATCCCCAAGGACCAAATGTTTACATTTTTACATCAAATTTAATTAAAATTACCATTAACTCGATAATTTTAATAAATTAAAAAAACAACTACTTAGACTCGAAAAAATTCCACAAGACTCTAGAAGATGTCTAGCATGGTCATCTACAATATTCCTAGACCCTAGTTATCCATTGGGCTCGATCATTAGAAATCCTTTCACCACTTTGGAGGATTATTGTGAGCGAAAAACTCAAGGGTAATTAAAACTTACGTGAGGATAAAAAACACTTGATGAAAGGACTTCCCTAATGATAAAGTCCTAGGAAACTAACCTAAAATATGATCCATGCTGACCCATTACATTATTATCCCACATAGGGGAGTGGATATTTCGATTACAAAAAGACGTGTTGGGGGCTGTTACACGTCAAAATTCCTCACTTCGATAATGTCACATTATCATTATTGTAGGTGTCGCACTTTTGTCACAAGTATCGTAAATGTCGCATTTTCATTCTGCATATGTTGAATTGCGAACGACACCATGGAAACACTTGATAAATCCTCTAGAAAATGTTGGAAGGGGAAACCACATCATTTGAAAAGCTAAGAAAAATGTTTTTCCTTGAGAAATGGTCATCTTAACAAACTTTTGGAAGATCAACGCTCCCTGTCCATCTAGTAGGGAGCATTGCAACTATCCGTTGCAAGTTTTGAGGGAGCGTCGATTGGTTGAGAGAATCATGGGAAGAAATCCCCCTTATCTCTAAAGACAACTAGAGATGATCCGAGTTGGTTTGGCTCGAATCCAAGCTTTAGGCTACATCTAAGGGAGATGCCACAACTGATGAAGTCATATCCTCAACTTATTCCAAATATAAATAAGGTGGTTGAGCCTCTCAAAGCCTATAAAAGGAGGCATTCTCATGGTGAAGAGGAGGAGAATAATCAACAAAAAGTATTTTCATGCAGGGAGTGCTAATGCTCCCTATACATCTAGCAGGGAGCGTTATAGCGCTCTGGTACTATTATAGCCAGAGCGTCGATTTTTCCTCATTTTGAAAAATTGTTGATTGCCTTGGTACTGGGTGTGATTTTTGGGTATTTCCTTTTAACTCAGAACTTGTTTTTCCAGTTTATGTCTTTTTTCAGCCCGCACCTTGATTCTTTTAATACTTTTGATCTTTGATTGGATTTTATTGTATTTCCTTGTCACACAATCACCCTTTTTCTTCAGATTTTGGGTTCATTTTGATACCTTTTTTCATTCATATGATCTATTAAAGAATGATACAAGGAAACTCAGGGATCTCTTTACTTTTTAATTGGTCTCTGATCTTCATATATTTCCAGAAATTTCTTTAGTGTGTTTTGTTGTTTTTGGTGTTCTTTTTCGAAAGTTTAGTTTGTTTTTATCTCTTATTGATTGATGTGAGAGTGCCTTTTGCTTGTGTGATTCTTGCTTCCCATTAACTAAAGCTACAATAGTGAAATCCTTTTTATTATTGGCACAAGAAGCATTAAATCAAATTAATTCACATTTATAATCAAACGAAAGGATACTTTTTACGATTGGTTTTTGAATATCGGAAACAATTTCTTTATAATTTAGCACTAAAAATGGATTCTTGTTGAAAACAAATTGCATGAAAAATCTTGTGTTTGGTAGTGAAAGAAAGAAAAATTTTCTCCTTCCCGTAAGTAGAAGTTCATTGAAAGAAATGTTTTCTTATCATTCTTTTACTTCTTTGGGATTCAAGTTGTAACATCATTAGTTTCACTCTCATTCACCTCTGTGTAAAGAACAACCACTAAAATCAACGCTAATTTAAAATTGATCTAGAAACTTTTTCTTTTTAGATTCTTCCACCAACATTAGACTATGATTAGCGCTTTGGATTAGGCTGTGAGTATAACTCTCCAAAGCATTCAAGACAAACTTAGCATCTTGCAATAGGGAGAGTAAATCCAATTTATGTATAAGCATAGCTGGGATCCCCCTCTCACACAGGGGTTATGGATGAGGTGGCGTTCGAGAGAGAAACACAGATTATCCCTCTGAGGCTTAACCGTTCATAGTAGTAAGATCATATTTTGGGGGTTATTCTTGAGGTCCAACTATTTTAATTTGGTCTCAGTGCTTCATGAATTATGAATCCGTTTGGGGTCCTCTGGAGTTCTACCAGTCCACTTGTCCTCAGTTCTCTTGAAAGATTTCAGACTTGTCATCTCACCCATATGTTCAGACTAGACTATCGACTATACCCGCCATGAGGCTGACTGTGAGTTGGTGTCCTTAGTAGCCATAATATTTAGGGTCCTCACACAAGGTGACGAGGAAGGGAAGTCTTCACTGTAACTGGAACAGACGTTGGTCAAACTCACATGGGCTCCTTGGAGGGTAAATCCAAGGTGTAAGTCTGTTAAGCAGGTCACAAATGTAACTAATCCACCTGCCCATCCAATGTAACTTGATCATGCGATGTTGGATTTCATCACCAACTAGTACGGTCATTGAAAGAAGGTATTGTTTGCTTGCTGGTTCTTCTAGATTTTTAGCGAGTATTGTTTATTTACTTAATTATTTTTCAAGATTGAGACTATAAACAATAAATGTCTTCATAGATCACGTAGGATGCAAGGGCCGCCTCTGGAAGGCTACGAACCCTGACCTCCTAATTCACTTGAATATTTTTACCGTGAAGAGGTAGAAAATTACTTGGATGCTGGGAGTGCTGCTACTCCTTTGTTAGCAAATTTTGAAAGCGCCTTGGTTATAGTTGAGGATCCCATTCCTCATATTACCCCCATGTCATAATTTCCTATAGAGCCACTCCTTCTTCGATTGGACTCATTTGGTAACGTCATAGAAGAAGAATAATGTCCTCATCTGCCGTTGAGGCCATACACTGAGACATAGATGGAAAACACACAACAAGATTATAAAGATGAGTACACGAATCCTGTATGGTCTGCTGGCATGGTAAATCCACAACAGACACCTGTTTGTTCCATATGGATAACTCCATCGGGACGTGATATTTACGAAAAATTCAATTTTAGTCGACCACCTCTTGACCCTCTTACCTCTACTGGTGCTAAGGAAAGAATGTCCGATCAGACTATTGACCATATCATCGAACAAGTAGTTAATCCTATTGCCATGTTAGTACAAATCCAAAGTAACATCGGAGTTGTAATGCCTAGTCATACACAAGGTACTTTGACTGTTACTCCCAGCACACCACCTTTTTAAACTACAACTCCTTGTGTTCCACAGAATCCTGTTGAAACACTTATACATCACTGAATGTAGAACTTTTCCATACACACACAATCAACTACAGGACAAATCCCGATTCGGGGGAATCCATCGTCTAGTGGGCCTGTCCTTCGTGGGGGACAACCACCTTTGCACATACCCACTGGGGGGAAACTCCCTTTTATTGGTCAAACCCCAGTTGTCACTCAGGCTATGGTAGGAGTACAACCCCCTTTTACTAGAAACCCTTCACAACCCTAAGGACCACCCCAAGGAGGTACGTTTCATCAACCTTATCAAGGAGGGCCATCTTACCCTAACCCACAAGGAGGAGTACCAAATCCTATTCCTTCTGGATTATATTTTGGACAACCTTTTCCGGGTGTCCCGAATCCCACTTGGGGTCCTCAAGGACAAAAATCTTATCCTCCCCAAGGGTCAACTGTATACCCTCTGCAAGGACAAACTATCTACCCCCCTCAAGGGAAAATTGTTTATCCCCCACAACCTAATCAAATAACCTATCCTCCCTAGAACCAACTGGGTTTCCCTCCTTTCATGAACATTCCTCAACAACAACCGAATCCTGCATATACTAGCTGACAATAGTTGTATACGGTAGGGCCTACTAGATACAATTATCCACCTCAACTAGTTTATGGCCCTACCAGTGTCCCTATGCCACACCAGTATCATCCTCGAGTTAACCGACAACTACCATTCCTAGCCACACTGGATCTACTAGATTTATCTCGGTTGAAAAATGATTCCATACTACATTTTCCTTTCCGGCCGGTAATTCCTGCTAAATTACCTTTTGACATCCCCAAATTTGACGGTAAACCCGGTGAAGACCCCAACAACCATGTAATGACATTTCATGTATGGTTTTCATCAAAATCACTTATGGATGATTCTATACGGTTGCATCTTTTCCAGCACACACTCACGGGCTGAACAACCAAATGGTTCATTGAACTCCAATGTGGTACCTTTCAAGATTTCAACTCCCTGGCCATGGATTTTCTCACACATTTTCAATTACCCATCCGTTATGATACTGGTACAAAACTCTTGAATTAACTTCGTCAAACAAACTCCGTACATATCTCTGATCACATTCATGAGTGGAGACGACAACGAAGATTGTTCAAAGTGGCCATTCCCTACCAATTATTGGCATAATGGTTTACTAAATATCTTTTACCCCCAATTTCTCGTGATGTCACCATGGGTGGTGTTTTCATGGAAGAAGAAGCCATTTCTGCACTCAATATTTGGATTTGGTTTATTCCCAATCCGATACATTGTATGAGTTGATACCAAATGCTCCCCGCACGTCCACCGTTCCATCCAAACCATCTTCCATGTGCTATAGTGGGAAAACCACCCTATGGACTACACTAGGGTTCAACATGTAGGCAGAGCTAACCGTCTAAAGTCTCCTACTGTTACCCATGATTTTGGTCATCATGATGGTGTATTGATGATGGTGTACTCAGGCTCCTCATAAGAACTTTCTCCTGAGAAAAGTGACATTCATCTCTTCCCAGAAAACTTACTTTTTAAGAGAGTTCATAGGTTGCTAATATCTTAGGGTGCGATAATCGGTCATTCTCACAGGCTGCCTTCGGCTAGGGTGCGAACTTCTCACACTGTGCTACATAGCTAGGGTGCGAACTTGTTCTAAAGCTTGGAAAAAAATGAAGTCTTGATGGTTCTAGAGGGGAATCTTCTAGAAGAATGGGTTGGCATTCGAATGGTTATCCTTTCACTGGTTTCCCTGATATTGTGGGATCATTCTTATCCAAGTAACCATCTCATTCTCTCCTATATATTGATGGAATTCTCATAGAAAAGGTTAAGCAAGATTCATTGGAGAATTGGTGAAAGAATTGTGTGAAGGACTTAGCTTGAACAAGAGCTTGGAGACTCTAGCAAGTCTATCAAGAGGGATTTGATCTTCTTCATACAAGGATTGAGCAATTTTGTGTGTGTTGGAGCCAAGAGCCACTGAAAAGGAAGATTGCGACATCAAGGCCATCAGGTTGTATCTTCTACTTTCGATTAATATGATACAATGACATGTCCTTTTCCCATAAAGTCATTCTTACTTTATTGTGTAATTCCTTGATCATACACATAAGTTAATAGTTGAATATATTTTTCTATCTTCACTTTGGTTGGTTTGTGTTGTCTTGGTCTTGACCTCACGAGAGCACCAGAGTGAAGCGGGAGAAACAAAGACCCTAGGAAGTGATACAAAGGTATGTTACTTGTTCCTCCCTACTAGCTAATTCAATGGTCAAAACTTAGGGAAAGAGTCATGTCCTGTCCTGTTTTGTTCTAGATCTAGGTGGATCTAGGGAGATCTTTTAGTGTCCGCACCTACCAATTAGTCCGATAACACCTACTTTTTAGCAACTACCCCGACTATACCCCACATTCATGCATAAAACATAAAGTAAAAAGATCTGGTAACTCTACCTTAAACTCTACGTATGGTGTCGATCCTTTTGCATTCGGTTGTTCCTCGACTACAAGTCTCCTCCCAAGGCCAACCTGCATTCACAAACATACAAACAAATAACTACGAACGTACATATTATATATGAATTAACGGGTTAGATGTCATAATAAAACATGAATCAAACATAAATATTGAACACATCATATGGCGAGACAAAAAAAATACTTTTTATTAATCTCACAAAGTTACTTACAATGAGATCGACGAATGGTCCTCGAACCTGGTTTGGGCTCCTCTTCACCAAGCTCCAACTGCACTTCCATGTATCTTTCTCCTCTTCATCTCTCTCTAGGAAATGGATTAGGCTTGCAATGGAGGAAAAAGGCAAGAATAGGGATTTCTAGCTCAAAAATCACAATGTGGCTGCAAATTCTTGGGGCAAGGGGGAAAGTGAAATGGGCAGAGTTTCACTGTTCTTATGCTTATTTTTGGAATGAGACCCCAACACTTACTTTTATATGACAAAAGGATGGTTATTCAGTTGTGTGACGGGCTATAGGTGGGGGAACAATTGGGAAACTGCCCAATAGCCCGTAATCTCAACGAATTCCTTGCAACTTTTTAATTTTTACAACTTTTGTGAGTATACGCGGGCTGTAGTGGTGCAACTAATGTATGTACATGGGAAATAATGATGCATTTAGTGTACATACATGGGCAGTAATGGTGCAGGGTGTGTGCATCTTCAAAAATAATGTTTTTAAGAAGAGCTTCTCAGTGATGGCTTGGCAAAAATAGCAAGTAAGATGGCCTGATGCCAAGTATGCATGTATGGTGCAATTTAGGGTTATAACACCATGGTTCATGCAGATGGAATTTTCAGTGCTATCAAAACACAATCTTCATCACAGCCGGTCGACTCAACTAATTGCTCCATTTCTGCACCCGTCACCAGTTCAACCTCACTCTTCTCTACCTCCCCCCCGACTCAAATCTCTAAGGTGAATGCAGTTCAATCTAGCTCTTCACAACAATCTGGGGGAAAGAAGAAAATGAAAAATAAACCCAAAAAGAATAATAATGATATTGAAAATCCAAAAAAACCATCTCAACCGCCTTCTCCTGAGAAACAACCACATTGAAAACCGAAATTTATGTGTGGTGATGATCATTACACCCGAGACTGTCCTCATCACGATGAAGTTGCAAAACTTTTCAAAGGGAATTCGCAACCCACTATGTTGACACAACCTTTTCCTCAGTAGCAATCCATGGTTGTGCAAGCCCTTTCTCCTCCGATAGAGGGAAATCCCAATCATCCTCCTAGTGAGGAAGCCTCGTCGAGTGCCCATATTTATATGTTTAATGGGATTGATTTAACCACTTGCACCACAATGTATGACACGCCAAATAAACCTGATAAAGAAAAGGTCACTAATGGTACTACATCAGATCCATCTCCTTCCATCGTTACTCCTCAATTTGGGTCACTTCAAATTGAGAAACCCACTTTCGACTCTATTTTACGCTCTCCCAAGAGCACTATTCGAAAATCAACTTTTAATCCTAGTTCAAGTGCTGCCCAAAACTACAACATCATTGAATATTTGGCTCAAGCACAGTGCACTATGTCTTCTCTTGAATTTCTACAACATTGTCCAAGTCAACGTAGAACACTCTTGGCCGCCATCAGTGCGATCGATCCCAAGTCGTTAAATAATATCACGTTTAACCTTGATAACTTCGAATCATGACTTTCTCACCAGCTTGCTTTTCAGATTGATGTTGTTGTTCATAACCAACACATTCATCGTACCATATTGTATGAGGGAGATTCCACTTGTGTCATGTCATTAGCTTGTTGGAAAGGGTTGAAATCACATGTGCTTGATCAATCCCCTACAATGTTATGAGCATTCAATGGGCGAGGTTTTCGTCCTCACGAAATCTTGCAGTACTTAGTTGTTCAGTTGGGAGGCAAGACTGTCTGTGTCGATGTAGAGGTAGTTGATGCTCCCCTTGATTACAACTTATTGTTAGGAAGAAGTTGGTTTTATGCCATGACTTCCATCGCTTCATCGATGTTTCGATGTGTACAATTCCCCTATCAAGGTAAAATTGTCACTATCGATCGGTTAGATTACTGTACCCCCGACGCTCGCACTCCTGCCACAAAAAATATTCCTTTCTTGGGAGATACTAATATCACTTATGAAAGTGTTGGTGTAGGTATTTTAAAAGACTCTTCCCTTATGGGTACTTTCCCTACACCACTTCCTCCCACCTCGCAACATATTGCCATGATCAATATGATCTCGACTATGGCATATTAATCTTACGAATCATCTAATCCTTGGGTTGTGCCTAGTCCTTTGAAATTCAATGCACTAGGTGACACTATGCCACTTAGTCCTACTGAGGCTTCATACAATGCCATCCAATCTGCCTCTCCCTCATTGGACGACCAACATCTGTTGGCATCCAACACTTACTCGTTTCCATCTTGGTTGGATTCCCCATCCTCTACTTTCGATTACATCCCACATATTTTTCCATCATACGAATCCATTATGGAAATGCTTAGTATCGAAGAGGTACCTTGGGATGACAACCATCATCATTCATCTTTTCTCCCTAGTCTAGATGAAATTGAGAAAGATATACACTCTATCTTTCTTGATGGTGTTGTCGATTCTTCCCAATCTCCCATACTTACCCATGAAACTACTTCTGAGGGGAATTTAGGCAACATATCTTCTATGATTGCTATTGAAATCTCGATCAAAGAATGTATCGTGGAAAATGTTCATCTCGGTGCTAATTGTTCGCCCGAGGAAGTGGAATATTATACCGATCTATTCAAAGAATTTCACAGTGTCTTCGCTTGGAGTTACAGAGAAATGCCACGGATCAATCCATCGATTGTTGTGCATGAGATAAAAACTTACCTAGGTGTTAAACTTGTACGACAAAAAATTTGCCCAGTTCATCCTATGAAAACTATGGCCATAAAGACAGAAGTTGAAAAACTGTTGAAATCTAGTTTTATTTATCCTGTCCCCTTGACGGAATGGGTTTCTAACATCGTTATGGTCACTAAGAAACAAGGAACCATTCATGTCTGTGACGATTATAGGGATCTCAATAAGTCTTGTCGAGAAGAAAATTACCCAACACAATTTATCGATCAAATCATCGATAATTGCACTGGCAACATTATTTTTCCTTCATGGATGGTTTCTCAAGGTATAACTGGATCGATATTCTACTGGACGATCAGCATAATACAACCTTCATCTGCCCTTGGGGGACATTCACTTATCGGAAGCTACCTTTTGGTCTTAAAAATGCTGGTGCTACTTTCCAGCGGGCCATGTCATATGCTTTCCACGATATCAAACATATTGTGGAACCTTACCTCGATGATTTACGCACTCATTCGTCTAATCGATGAGATCATATTGGTCATTTACAAGCCATTTTTCTTCGATGTCAGTTTTACCATATCCGTTTGAACCCTCACAAATGCATCTTCGCTGTCGAATCAGGTTGACTCATTGGATTCGTTGTCTCCAAAGATGGGATTAGGGTGGATCCCTTAAAAGTAAAATCTATTCTCACTTTACCCCCTCCCAACAATCTGGTGAGATCGGAACAATCCATCGATCATTGTGCATGAGATAAAAACTTACCTAGGTGTTAAACTTGTATGACAAAAACTTTGCCCAGTTCATCCTATGAAAACTGTGGCCATAAAGACAGAAGTTGAAAAACTGTTGAAATCTAGTTTTATTTATCCTGTCCCCTTGACAGAATGGGTTTCTAACATCGTTCTGGTCACTAAGAAATAAGGAACCATTCATGTCTGTGACTATTATAGGGATCTCAATAAGTCTTGTCGAGAAGAAAATTACCCAACACAATTTATCGATCAAATCATTGATAATTGCGCTGGCAACATTATATTTTCCTTCATGGATGGTTTCTCAAGGTATAACTGGATCGATATTTTACCGGACGATCAACATAATACAACCTTCATCTTCCCTTGGGGGACATTCACTTATCGAAAGCTACCTTTTGGTCTTAAAAACGCTGGTGCTACTTTCCAGCGGGCCATGTCATATGCTTTCCACGATATCAAACATATTGTGGAACCTTACCTCGATGATTTACGCACTCATTCGTCTAATCGATGAGATCATATTGGTCATTTACAAGCCATTTTTCTTCGATGCTAGTTTTACCATATCCGTCTGAACCCTCACAAATGCATCTTCACTATCGAATCAGGTTGACTCATTGGATTCGTTGTCTCCAAAGATGGGATTAGGGTGGATCCCTTAAAAGTAAAAGCTATTCTCACTTTACCCCCTCCCAACAATCTGACCCAACTACAAAGTTTGCAAGGGAAAGGAAACTTTCTTCACTGTTTCATCTGTAATTACGCGAAATCACTAAAGGATTTATGAGATTGTTGTAGAAAGACACTCCTTTCATCTGGGATGGCACTACTCAATGCTCTTCTGATTCTCTTAAGCATGCCTTAATACAGATGCCACTCTTGTACCCCCCAAATTATGCACGAGACTGTATCCTTTATTTGGCTGCCTCTAATTCCACTATTGCTATGGTATTAGTTCAAGAGGATCCTATCAGTGACGAACATGTGATCTGCTATCTAAGCAAGAGTCTATCTGGTCCCGAGCTCCAATATTCACACGTTGAAAAGTTGTCTCTGGTTGCAGTCATTGTCGTCCAAAGATTTCTCCACTACATACTATTACACACTACCACGGTCATTGCAGACTCAAACCCCATGTACTATATCCTAACACGTCAAGTCCTTGGGGGAAAATATTCCAAATGGATCATTATTCTAAGTCCTTGGGGGAAAATATTCCAAATGGATCATTATTCTTCAAGAATTCGATCTCGAGTTTGCCAAATCAAAAGATAAAAAATCGTTGGTTTTTGTGGAACTAATCTGCGATCTTCCCTATGTTGATGAAGATAATGAGCCTAGTGATTATCTTCCCAAATAATCTTTGTTCTTCATTAGCACGTCAGACCCTTGGTATGGAGATATTCTTCTCTATCTCCAAACCCAACTTTTCCAGCCCGATATTTCACATGACAAACATCGTCGTATCCACCACCATTCTAAACGCTACCTTATCATCGGTGACACTTTGTATCGCTGTGGTATTGATACTTTCCTATGGCATTGTTTAACCCACAATGAGGCTGAACATGTTTTGAATGACTGTCACCTTGGAGTTTGTTGTGATCATCTTTCTGGGATGGCTACAACCTAGAAAATCTTACGTGCCGATTATTTTTGGCCCTCCATCTTCAAAGACTGTATCGATGTTGTCAAACAATGCCCACCTTGTCAAGTTTTTCAAAAAAAGGCACGTACCCATCCTGCTCCATTGCATCCCGTTGTAACCATCAGCCCCTTTGCCAAATGGGGCATTGATTTTATGCAATGTAAGCCTACCTCAACCAGGGGCATGATTATATCATTGTTGCCGTTGATTATTTCACTAAATGGGTTGAGGATATGCCTACATTTATTAACGATGGTTGTACTGCAACACTCTTTGTTTTCAACAACATCATCACTCGCTTTGGTGTCCCACAATCCATTGTCATTGATCATGGCTCACATTTCCAGAACTAGATGATGAGTGAGTTGCATGTCAAGTTAGGTTTTCACCATGAAAACTCATCCCCCTACTATCCTCAAGCAAATAGACAAGTTGAAGCTATCAACAAAGTCCTAAAGACCATGCTCCAGTGCATGGTGGGGACAAACAAAACCTTTTGACACCTGCAAATTTTCTCCACGCTCTGGGCCTACCGCACCTCAGTGAAAACTGCAACTGGATTCACTCCATTCCAGTTGGTGTATGGCATAGAAGTGGTGTTACCAATCAAGTGTGATATCCCTTCTTTGAAACTCACCGTGGAAATCTTGCCTCATATCTCTGCTGAAGAGGAAAGATTATTTTATTTAACCAAGTTGGACGAAACACGTCGCGATGCTGCTTTCGTTAATGAGACATATCAAAAACAAATGAAGAGTCAATATGACAAATCCGTTCAACTTTGTGCTTTTACAGAATCAGACTTAGTCCTCGTTTATGACCAAGCTCACGATAAGTTGGGGATCGGGAAGTTAGAACCTCTGTGGCATGGACCTTATATCATAAAATGTGTTCTACATAGAGGCACCTACGAGTTAGTCGACTGTGATGGAATATCTCTTGGTGAGCCCCGAAATGGGATTTACCTCAAGAAGTAGTATGCATAGAACATCTGACATGTGTGCTTTGTACACTATTGTACTATATACTTTTGTTTTGGTGTGTCTTTTCTCTTGCGTGTATGAGTTTTGTCTTAGCTTCTTATACTTTGTCTTGTGATTGCATGGGCAGATGGCATCTCCCTTTCCCATCTTTGTCAAGTTTGCAGATGGCACTAGTCGACCAACCCAGAACATTGCTTCTACAACTTGGGTCATTTACCACTCTGATGATTTGGTGAGTTCAGAAGGAATTTTCCTAGGATTGACAACCAATAACGTGGCATAATACCATGCCGTCATTAGACTCTTAACTAAAGCTCCCTCTCTAGGTATAACTCATCTGATTATTAACCTAGAATTTCAAATCGTGGTTTGTCAGCTTAATCAGGATTACACCATTCACAACCTTGTCTTACTATGTCTCCACCTAAGAGTTTTCTATCTCTAAAGATCGTTTGAATTTATACAATACAGACATATAACGAGAGAACTCAACACAACGTGAGATTTTTTAGCTAATTACATATTGGATCGATATCTTGTGCATAGATAAAACATTTGTAAAAAGACATGAATCACATGTACACAAAAGCATCACATATGATAAATTGCAACATAAATAGGCACCACAAAACTCAGATATATATATATATATATATATAGATGCGTAATAGAAAATGTTTGTTTTAAAATACATCGTCAAAAAGTACATAATAGGGAAAACAATTTTGACATCATCATGAAAGACTACAAAATATGTTGAGGATCCTAGTCATCCTCCTATATCACATTGTGCTCCTTGAAGCACACTACTGCATGAGCCACTCTTTGAAGTAAGTGGTTCAGACTCTCATGAACTCCAACTGTGTGTCTCTGCAAATGGAGATGCACGTCTCGTCTCCTAAGAGGTGGGACACCCATGGTCAAACCTTGAAGGTTCCTCTCAACCTCTCGAAGTCCTCCCACTGCAACCTTGTGCTCTACTGCTACCCGTGCATCTCCACGACACCCCAGTGCCAGCATCTCCATCGGACGTGATGCACCTCTGTCTGCATGGTGAAACAAAAACATCTTTATATCCCTCATTGTACACATAAAAAACAATATAAAATATAAAAAAACAAAAATACATGACAAGGTTTGGTTTCATACCCGATAAATCCCACTAAATTCCCTCAGGGAGAACCAAGTTTGCACTACCCTGAAATTCCATTCCAGCATAAGCAAAATCCTCGATGACAACTAGTTGTCTCTTCCACCAAGCAAAGAAATCAGCTGTAAATCTAAATGTTGAGGGTTCATTCCCTAATCTCGGGGATAAACTGGTCCATCTCTCCATATGTGGATCGGTCACAATACGTGCCATCAACACAACCTGTGGCTGAATCTGGGGAACTTGCTCCAAGAAGAACGAAACTAGGAAAGAGCTACATCCAAACTACTTTTGTCTACCTGTCCTGCACTTCGATATCTGTTCCTTCACATTTCGAAGGAACCCTACGCTCCAGTTAAACAACCTAGTCTCTACACATTGTAAAGCATATGGCATCTATGATTTTGAAACTAGATGAGAGCTAGTACTAGCTACCAATTTGGTGATGGCAATTAGAATCGACCTAAGTTTCAAGTCCCTTACATCTTTGATCACGATTCACCCATCTACCAATCGCTATCCTGGTATACAATTCTTGACAACATATGCCTTAGTTGACTGAGGAGTTTCCCGATGTCTGGACATTAGGATAGGAGCCCCTCTCCTCGAGAGGCCCGTCAAAAAGTACACATCATCAAGCTTAATCTTGAGCCTGTGTGGCCCAATGCGAAATTGTTGTTCGACATCATCCCACAAAACGATCAAGTATTCAAGTAATAGTACCTCTTTCCTCATATTCTGGAGTTTAAAGTACTTGAGTAGACCACAATTTCGCAATGCTTCCCTTACTTGAGGGCTTTGTAAAGAGGCAATGTCATCGAACTCATGTTCACATTATTTCCACTCTATCATGGCTAAATGACTAGTGAAATCTACAAATACAACCAATTAAACATCTTTAGTCAACTTTTTATGGGAGAAAATTGTGTCTTTTTAGCCCAAATACAATTTTTTTTTGGTTTTGCACTAGCACTCCCTGAAGTCTACCCATAGAGCGCTAGTTCTCCCTAGGCATGTGCACCAAGGCACTGATATCTCAATCGATGCTCCCCTCATCCCTTTGAGAGAGTGTTGATCTAGTTCGATGCCTAAGGTTTCCCAAGGAGCCCATAACACCCTAAATATAAGAGAAAACACAACATTAAACCATACAAAATGATTGGAAAGGAAAGATAACCAACCTAGTCTAGACGGAATTAAAAATGGTCGACCGCAGCTCCCGTACTCACAGATCGAAAATCACCTCCCAAAGGTGGAAAATTCCAAATTTAGAAGAATTTGGTAAAATCAATTGGTAAATGAAATTCTTAACCTATTTAACTATTTGATAGGTTTGATTTTTGCTATTTCTCACTAATATAAAGTTTTTTTGTGGGTTTTTAAATTTTTTTGAGGAGTTACTAATGCTTTGGGCCCAAATCTGTCTATATTTGTAGGTTTTTAAGCAATATCTTCTCGACAACCTTGTGACACCGACGAGCATAATCTTTGTTTTTTCTCATGCTCGAAAAAATATGAGAATGTAATCGAGTATACTTTTATCACTTTTTCAGACTCGTAAAGGTTACACAAAAAAGGAACCCCCTGGAGTCATCTTTAATCTCTTTTCAAAATCTCTAAATATGAAAAGATCGTCGAGTGATCTTGCTTCCTTTCACGCTCGTTAAAAAGGTATTGAAAGGGCATCTCCCGAGTAGTCGTTTATATCTTTTTCGGACCTAAGAGACTAAAATTACGAAAAAGGACAACCTTAGAGTCGCCTTTAAGTTCTTTTCAGAATCTCTAAACATGAAAAACCACTGATTTTTCCTTCTCTGGACTCACTAAAATCACACATTGAAGGGCCCATATGGGACCAAACCCTTACTTCTTCCAGTTTGTTA
>CBVK0102875926.1:0-11321 GCA_900067695.1 Picea abies | reverse complement strand
GTGGGTGCCTGACACCTTGACCGAAGTGGAATAGCAGGTTCCCCCGACCAATGTGCTACCAATGACCACGCCACAGGTCCCTAAGGAAAAAATGCCTCGACAAGAATCATCTCCGCCAATCACGGAGGTGTCGTCCGAAGAGTTACAGTTGCACACCAAGAGGCCCAAGACAATTTCAGTTCCTGGCCCTACGGGGGAGAAATAAATCTCGCCTACCATAGTGGTCAAGTCTGCCATCCCACCTTTCGGCTCAATCCTACATAAGGACATCACCCCAGCAGTGCCAAGGAAATCCTCAGACTCTCCACTGGATACTCATCCGGGAAAGACTGGGCCCAAGTTTAGCATTTTCAAGAAATATGAGCTGATTAAGAAAAAGAATCAAACTCTTACCAGCAGTACTTACGCTCAGTTTTGAAAGTAACGTCGACTGCGCATCATAGGCTGTTTTTTTCATTTGACACAAAAAAGGGCAGGATGCACATGGTTTTCCTCCAGGTGCAAGTACCAGACCCCAAGGTGATTACAGATTACAAGAGGGCCACCTTCAAATTCCAGACGAAGGACGTGCACCCAGCAGATCAGATGGATCTGCAAAAATAGATAGGGGAGATGCTATTCCATACATTGGCACATGCTTCTACTTCTGCAGCCAAATTGTAGGTGTCGCTCAACAATGCTCAAACGTAGCTCAAGCTGGAGAAGATATCGTCCTTTGCAAAGGACAATAGAATCAATACGTTGGAGGAGCTGGTCCTCATAATCATCTATGATCCTTCGAACATCAAAGTTGCGGAGGAAATGATAAAGAAGAAGAATGCAAACATCGCCTCTTTGAGGAAACAACTGAAACTCCCACCCACAGAGGACTCACAGGCGAAGGAGATAGCAGAGAAAGAAGGCGACAAGGACGAAATGCTCAAGTTGCTCATGGAGAAGAATGCACAACTCAAAGAAATGGAGGCTGAGATGGAGAGATTATTAAAAGAAAAAGAGAATATGAAGCCAATGGAAGTCATTCCATTGAGTGCCATTCTGATTTCAGAAGCAAGCACAGCAGCAGTAACAGCAATCCCATCCGCAACACCAGTGACACCATGAGAGGGGACAGCCGACCTCGCCAAATCTATGGAAAAGATGAACCTGCAGGAGATAGAGATCAACAGGCTGAAGAAGGAAGTTGAGAACTTCCAGAAACTCAAAACTTCTTTCCAGACCAGTCTCTCCAAAGAAAAGCAGGTAACCGAGCAGCTCAAGAAGGAACTACAGCAGCTCCAAAAGCAAACAGTGGCAGGGAAGACTTTGGCCAAGGTCAAAGAGAATGTATGGAAAGACATCACAAAGTCCATAAATGAGATATGGTCCATGATCCAAATTATGTTTGAATAGAATGAGTTGGTCCAGAGGAGCAAATAGGCCATTGAGAAGATCAGAGTAGAATTGGGAGATAGACCAACTCAGGCAAATGATATCATCAAATTCCTAAATTCTAAGACCAGAGAAGAGATAGAAGAGTTGAAGATCGAGGACAGAAAAGAGACCATCCTTGAGGTCAAAGGAGTTTTGACCAAGAGAGGATTAATGCTTCAACTAGAAGAAAAGGTTCAGACCATGGACCTAGGGGTACAAAAATTCTTCAGCAAGATCGAGGCTCTCCAGAAGAAAGGTCTCCCCGGTCTGAAGGTTATTAATGATAAACTGATGACACTCCCAGATTACAAAAAGAGACTGTTTGAAGTGTCTAAAGACAGTTCAAAGTTTGCTGGCATACAAGGGAGCATCACAGGCAAAGCATTCCTGGACGCTCTTCAGTTGGACATCAGTATCCAACATGAGATTCAATACATATTCCTCACTAAGCCCACATTCACCAAGTATACAAAAATGGACGAAGTGTATCGGAGACTACTCAAAGTTACTGTGCTTAGTCATCTCAGATGGGAGGAACTCTGCGATCTGCTCGATTAGAAGATGATTTGTCCAGGTCCAATCACTTGTCCAGTCAGATGAGGTTGTGCAAAGGCTTCCCAAAAGGTCTACCCAGAAATTCCGCGTGCAATTGCACCAAGTCATCAAGCAGTTTTATTAGTTAAATTAGTTAGGCTAAAAATAGAATTAGCACGTCCTGATCAGTTATGACAGGAACGTTTGTAATTTGAGTTATAAATGCTTCACCTTTCAAAGTATTGAGGTTTGGATCTTCACACCCTGACGCTATCAGACTGTACCATTTTTATGAGATCTGCCATTAATAAAAAGGAGGCACTTTTACAAGATTCTTGTGTGTATTCACTGGTGATGTTTATTCTCTAAGTTGAATGTTATTCTTGCTTTGTGATCATATTGTTTTCTGAAACTAATCTTTAAGAGTAACGTATGTTGCAGGATTTATCTTGGATACCCTATTTCCGACTCTTAAGATTTTAATGTTTATCCTTTGATGTTTTTAATTAAGAAATTCTTAATTGCTTCTTAGTTAAATTTATCTTTCTCATCTTTTCTTCTGTCCATCATTTAAGCCACTAAAAGATCCAGTGAGTATATTATCTCGCCATGTGGAAGTCTTCTTTTCTCGTTTCTGGTTGTATTTCGTATTTAATTAAATACAGACCCCATAGCCCAATGGAGGTGTAGATTGTCTCAACCAATTCAAAAACACTTTGACAACAAAACCTACAGATTTCCTTACCTAGCCTAATATCTAAATTGAAAACTTATCTAAATCATATAGAGAGATCCCTCTCTGGAGCTGGAAGGGATAGATCCCAGCTTTAAAAGTGGTTGGATAAAGTTACCTTTGTAGATTTCTTCTATTTCAACCTCTAGGAAATTTACCAAGTGCTAACAGATTCTAAGGGGCACGCAATAAGGCAGGGGCCTTATTCCTTAGATGCCCTTAGTCTCCCACAGGATCACCTAGCGGAGTATTGACTCCAGAGGTTTTTTATGTCTACCAAGTCAATCAAGAGGCGAGTGGCAACCTTGGAGCACATAGTGTGTCCTGAAGGGCACGTCGTGCAAGGGAAACAGAAGAGGCGAGTGGCACCCTTGGAGCACGTAGTGCGTCCTGAAGGGCACGTCATGCAAGGGAAACAAAATGAGGCGAGTGGCACCCTTGAATCACCTAGTGCATCCTGAAGGACATGCCGCATTGTTAACTAATAAGAAAATAAACCTAGATGGCCTTAGAACTTGATAAGAAATATTTAAAAACAATGTCCCTAATAAAACGTTGCCCGGCCTCGAAAATTAAAATCTAGGTCTAAAGTAATACTTGTGGTAAAAGAAAAAAATAACAATAATAATCATCATTAAACATGTGACGAAAGGGGGGTAAGAAACTTGATTTTATTAAAATCAAATTATTGAGGCATTGAAAATTTTAAAAGGGAAATGATTGTTTTGTTACACATTCTAATTAAAATTTATTAATTAAAAAGAAAAAGGGGAAAAAGATAATTTTCTACACTTACTAATTTGAGTTTAGATAAAAAGGGAAAGAGGGAAATTTAAAAGAATTAGGAAACTAAGGGAAAAAGGGAGAAACATAAAGAAAAAGAGAAACATAAGGAAAAAGCGGAATGACCAACTTAGCAAGGAATCTTGCCTTTAAGAACTTTCTAAAATGAACTCAACTAGTAAATTAGTAAGGGGAGAAGTCATTAAATTGTGTAAGGGAATATGGGGACACCTAGGAGCGATTCTAAGAATGATTTTAGGTGGGTGAGGGAAATAGGAGTAATTAAATAATTAATGAAATCAATTTCTGGTGTAACGAAGGGGATGGGTGACACATGTACGAGGAGGATTTTTCTGAATTAAATTATTGAACATTAAATTAAATGGGAATTTGGGAAAGAAGTGACTTAGAAATTCTATATAAAGGAGGGAGGAGGAGAAGGATGGATCTCCTCTGTGATGCATAACATTATGCTACAGAATTTTAGACTTGACTGACTTAGCTTGTGGGAGTTGGGATTCCCATCTCGGTGAGGACTGGTAGCTCAGCCTTGCGAGGCGATCTGGGAGCTAGTTGTTCTCTGGTTTAGTGTGCGTGGCCCCTTTGTGGCTTGGGGGGTTAAGGGGGAAGAAGAGTAGCCTATTCACTGGGAGGTACCGGTGAAGTCTCATCAGTCGACAAGCAGGAGCTGCACGGAGCACACAGGACAATGACTCAGAGAGGACGACTTGGGCTACGGTACGTATGCTATTATTCTGCATGGTATACTATTATTGACTTTACGCTTTCATTTCTATACTTTTAACTATGTAAAGAAGGTGTTTAACTTATCATTTTAATTATGGACTTAAAATTTCCCATAGCCTTAAGTTTGTTGCTTGATTGATTCCCTTGGTGTTCAATCCTTGAATGTTCCATCTGTCCTATTGGTTTTATTGATTTTTTGTGAAGAGATATGCTTTTACTTCATCCTCCTCCCTAGTTCGTCAGTCCATGCCTGAGCAGTCGGCCAGGAGCCGAATCGACATTCGTCACTTCGGTGCATAGCGACCTATAGATTATAATGCCCTACTTTTCTATGCGTGGATGACTAGCGAAGGATGTGCTTCCCAGTCGTCTACCCCTGTTGATTGTTCTTGGTTGATTGATGATCATTGTGCCTTCTTGCAGTTGAAACCTCGGTGTATTGATTCATCTTAGTTCTTTATGATTTTATGACCACGTTTCTGTTGTCAATGGACCGCGTTTCAATACATTCCACTGCAATTTTCCTCTGCAATTATTACTTTTAATGGTGGAGTTTAACCTACGACTTTATTGTTGGATTTTACATTTTTAGACTACTAATTTACCCTTCTTAACATCATTTTCCCTACCTTTTATTGACAGCGAACTGGATGTTAAACTCATCATTTTGACTATGTTTCAGTGTATTTAACTCTACATGTTATCACCCTCCCTTGCTCTACATTTTCCTATACACTCGCCAAATTTGTGCAGTTACACTTAAATCATGTTGCTCTGCGTTGATCACCTTGGACTACGTTTCATTTTTCTGAGTTTGCTCAGTGTTGGACAGCGATTTATTTCTTGTGCTGGGTATGACAGTAAATTCTTTGATATTGGCAACATCATCACGATTCTGGGAAGCAATATCATATTAATGATAGACATCAAAATTCTTCTATAGTGAACTTAATATGCAAAGTATCCCTTGCTAATTTAATGATACCGAATCAAGATGGAATTATATCTCTTTATTTGATTTATGTAAGAAATTGTATTTATAGCGATATTATTGATCTGTGGATTACAAGACAATCGCATTTTTAGACGGCGAATGGGTTAACCCCTGGATGGAAAGGCTGCAATATCTATTTTTGGTTTAATCCTTTAATGGACAGTGACTCCATTATCACTTTATGACAACGATCCTTGTCTTTGGGAGTGCCTTACCCTTAATTTTGACAACGCACTTATATTTTGACGATGTCTCTCCTTGTAGGCAGCAAACTCAATAGAAGGACAGTTGTATGATAATTTCCACCTAGCCATACAAGACCTTTATTTGACTATGGTATCGACCTTCCTAGACCACGATTTGGTATTTTTTCACTCTGAGATTTAGTAATTTGAAATAGCGAGGCGATATAGTAGAGACAACAAATTCTAGAGTTGCCTAGACAACGGTTTTTGTCTTGTTGCTCAGAGATTCGGATAACCCTTAGTTAGCACCCATGACGTGCCTTTAGTGGTGGTCATCGTGTAAATAGACTAAGTATAAGGGGGCGTGATTGCGGTGAATCTGGGTGGGTTGACTGTTGTGTTTTTAAATATATGTTGGGTGTGCTTTATTGGTGCATTTTTCTTTTTAAAACTCATCTCATGTCACCCTTGATTGATGCAAACTGAATTCTTCTACTCAACAATTTTATTTTCATTTTAAAGGATTTAGTCTCAATCCCTGGGGTAAAACGATGTCTACGTTGCAAATTTCCATAAATAATCATTGATGGCTAGCATATCCTTGGCAGTAACTTCCTAGATAGCCTTCCAGGTTGACAACCAAATTTCCTTGCACAGTATTTATTGAACAACGACCTTGCATTTATTGGGTATGACAGCGAGCGTGCATTATGGATGGTTGGCATCTTTTTAGGAAACACAATAACCCTGGGTGATAGCGAATAGCTTGCTAGATATGCATTTGACTAACTCTGTTTGAAACGATGATTATTACGTATTGTGGTTATTGTTATTTTAGTCTTGTTAAAATCATTAATATTGTTGATATTGTAGTATTGTGATATATGGTTAATCTTGTTAATATGGTTAATGATTGTTGACATTGTAAACATGTATATGTTGCTAATCTTGTTAATATTATTGCTATTGTAATATTGTTGCTAATGTAATATTGTTATATGTTGATAATATTGTTTATTTAAACTTGTATTATTGTTTATTTGTTAATTTATACTTGTTAATATTGTTAATTACATACCAGCGACGCATTTTACTCCCTTGGCTAATGAGACAATGATTATATTTATTGATTTTGATTAATTAGACATGTTAATTCTGACAGCAAGGCGTTATTTTATAAGCAGCGTAAATCAGTAGATCACTTATTTTAATGGATAGTGGGTATTGTCAATCAGCATTCTTTATGTGGCTCTGTGCCTAACTCAGTTCACCTTATGATAACTTTTATGACCATAGTAACTTGATAATAGTTCACTCCTTTTCTCTTCGACATCTTTCTTAACCGATAATGGTTGGGTTGTTGGCGAAGTCGGGTAGTAGCTTGCAAATTTTATTTGAAAGGTGTCTTCATGCATCTTGTCGACCAGTTGCTCGGAGGCATGGGTGTAGTATCCTTGTCAGTTATCTCAGCTTCAAGCGCATTGGATGTTTCTGGAGTCCTTGGTCTAGATAGGTTTTGTTGCACCAAGGTTATTGTCGCACCTATCACCTGGGGGCGACATGATTCCTGATGAGGGGATTATCGCACGCCCTAGTGGATAGAGGCGATTGATAACCTAGCCAGAGTCTGGGCTACCCGATGCAGGCATTCGTTCATGGTAGTTGTTGTTAGCGCTTGGGTTATAACGCTTTTGTGCATTGGGTTAGGTGCCATAGAAGTTCTAGCTACTGGTTTTCAAACCGTTGTGCCTGGATTGTGGATGTTGTCCCTTAGCCCATAGGCGTTGTCGTGTTGTGTCGGGCGGGTAGTCGTTTCTCTCTGTTGTTTTATGCTTGTTTCGCCCCATTGCTCTTATGCTAGTGCATGGAGTCGTAGTTGTTTGTTGCTTGTTCTGCAGGTGTGGTGGTCATCGTCAGATGAGTTGTTTAGCAATAATTATAGTTGTCATCCCGTTTACCCAACAAACAAAAAAATTGCACTTTCTGCTTCGCTTGTAGTCGTAACGATGGGGTCGTTATAGTTTGGGAAGCATTATAAAGACATTCTACTATATTGATAATTAAGAATATGATTATTAATTATTAAGCAATATTATTAAGTATAACATTATCAATGTAATAATATATTTATAACATAAAGTATAAATATATAATAAAGTATAAAGTATAAATATAAAATATATTTATATTATATGTATAATATAATATAAAGTATAAATATATTTATTACCCAAGGGATGCATCTCTTCATGGATGGTCATTTTTATCCACCAAGTTGCACTAGGATGCACTTCCAACGAGCCACCAAAGATTGAACAATTCCTTGTTCAAAATTCAGAGTTTAGAAGTTTAGTCGGTCAATAAGACCAACATTTTTCACATTTTCCATACCTCCGAGGAATTGTAATAAGAGATGTTGCATGATTAAATTTGTAAAAGGTCTTAGCCACCTTAGACTTAGGCATGATTTGTTACTCTGGAGTGTTTTTTTTACTTGTTAATTATATTTTGTTGTCTAAAGGCAATTTATAATTTTCGAGTTTTTTAACTAAATTTCTCCAAAGCTGGAGTATATACTCATGGTTAGGCCTTAGAATGGATCTAAGCCTAGTGTCTAATGTATATTACCATGCTAAACATCCTCCTAAAGTTTTATGGAAATGTGCTAAGTCCCCCTGAGGATTTTTTAAATTTTTCAGTTAATTAAAAAAATTTCGTAAAACATAAATTTTTAATTGTAAATTGAAGTTGTAATAAAAAAGTGCTACTAGGAGACTTCATATGCCTTTGGGGTGCTGCTCATTTTTGGACCTAGAGCACCCACATTACCCAATTACCCGCTTTGGTGAGTGAAATTAGTGATTTTAATCACTAAAAAGTCAATTTTACTCACAAAACCCAAAAAAGACATTAAAAATTAGGAAAAATCAGCAAATGTTATTTCCTGGGAAACGTGTCAGAAAAATGTTTTTACATGTTTGAGGTTAAATAAAGCCTAAAAGTCTATGTGGCATCCAAATGTAGGTTGTGATTGGTTGAAGAGTGATTGAAGTGGCAGCCTTCACTTGCTTAGAACATGTGGGCAAAGTGAGGTGTGCCCCTCTTAGAGAGGTGGCACATTCTAGTAAGGGACCACCCACTCTTGGGAAGATGGCGCCCTCCTACACCTTCCATAGCTCACACTTGTCATTATTTGGGGTTATGGGAGAGGTGGCAGCCTATACCATAACACTTGGCCACCTCCCTCTCACATGTGGTGGGCCCTCTCCTCCACTTGGTGCACCCTCCACTCTTGGGTGTCTCCCTCTTTTGCTATAAATAAAGCATGCTCTCCCATTTTAAAGCTAGTTGGAGTTGGGGAGTCTTGCTTGTGGTTGTATACTATTGTAATACTTTTCATTTGGAATAAAGAGACTTTGGAGGTCAAGAAGGTGTGTTATATATGTGTGTGGATGCTTGATGTCATTTGTGCTTAATCTATGAGGTAATACATGTCTAATTTCTTCTTTAGATTTGTTATTTTGGCCTTTTTTAGGAAGTTATCACTCCATAGGATAGGATTTATCTAGCTTGTTTTTAATACTATTGTTCATTTATATTTAGAGGCTTTTATGTGTATGCATGTTTCAGTTAACTAACATACTCTTAAAGTTTCTTTTGTAGGTGACACCAATTTTTCTTAACAAGTTTATTTGCAATTTTTTAAAAGCTTACAGGTTCTCATAGCTTGGAGTGGTTATGGAACTTGGTTGTTGCTTCACAACTTCAAGGATTTAAAGACTTAGTCCCTTGGTTGTTGCTTCACAACTTCAAGGATTTAAAGACTTAGTCCCTCCTTAATTCATCTAAAGACTCCATTGCCCAAGGGTTCCAAGGCTACACGTTTCTTCCTTCTCTCTTTCTCAAAAAAAACTCTACTTTTTCGGTTACTTGGTTGCATGCAAGTGCTTAAATCTATCTTTCATTTCAAATTCTGAATATCTAAAGTTGCATGCATAAGATAAACTAGATCTATATTTGTACTTTCAAGTTTCATCTAATGCTTAAATCTAGCATAGAAAAATCTCCTTTTAGCATGCTTTTCTTTCAAAAAATGTAGAGGTTAAAAGGTAGTACTTTTCTAAAGGATTTCACTTTCTTATTTGGAAAATTAAGTACCTTTGTATTTTTGTTTTAAAACAGAAAACAAAGACCCTAAGGAGACAAGTTTTTTAGCTTGCTCTTCTTAAGTTCATTTTTGCTCAATTTACACTAGTTTTACTTAGTCAATTTTGGGATTTCATATTAATAACCAAAGACACTTCCAAAGTGTTTTTGGCCATATTTTTTCATTGTTTGTTTGTTTTTTTATGCAGGTCGATGAATAGATAAGAGGAAGCTCTGTCCATTTTGGGAAGATTTGGAGCATCTAGGACCCCCGGGAGCACCCCTTTCTTCAATAAACACTTGTAAAACATTGTAAAGACTTGTGAACCCCCTAATGAATGGTCACAAGTCACTCCTATAAAGAGTTGTGTAATTTCTTTAATAAAATCAGTGGGGCTACAAGCTCCCACTCTTCATCCCCCTTAGGGGGAATGGTGTATTGGTGATTGTGTCATTTTCTACAATTTTAGTTTAGAATCAATTTTCACACCTAAGCATAAGCTAAAATTAATCTGCAATTCATCACAAAGCACTACAATCTCACATAAACAATAAGGTTAAAATAAATCATCACATAGATTAGATTTCAATTTGGAAAGTAATACTTTAATTGCTAGTTTAGATTTTCTTTCAGCAATTTTATTTCTTGTTTAAAATAAACAGCTCCCCTCAACTCCTAGTGTTGTTCCTGACCCTTCCAGTTGTGAGCTTGTCTTGATCTTCTGGGAGTAAGTTTCATACACGTTGGGTTGGTCAGTGGTGATAGATTAATAGGGAAATCCTTAAGAAACTTTGCTTTAGTGGAAACGTAAGAGATTTTGTGTAAGATATATGGTGGGAACTTTGAGATCTAAGTTCTCCCTTTCGGATCTCCCACATTCTCTTGGGTTTGTGTGAAAAATCAGAGGGACCTCCCTATTGGATACTCGGCAAGCTCAACCTCCACTTTTGGGATGTTCTCTGAAGGGCCAAATCTAGATTAGTTCAAACACTTTACTTTCCTGCAAATAAAAATGACCTCATTAACCTACTATCAATAAATCTAATAAAATACGCGATCTACAATGCCCACAATAATTTTAAGGCACTAGTCTCAAATTCTACATTTACAAAGCCCTTTGCTTCAAGAACTTTACTTTCAGTCATTTACTTTGAAGAAACTTTTTACTTGCATCTAATATTTTCTCAAGTATCCTTTTATGCAAGTATTTTTATGTATCTTGTGGTGATTAATAGATCTATGTATGCTTTAGAATAGGTTTGCTTTATATATATTGGTTAATGCAATAAACTCCTAGAATACTAGTTACTTAGATTTCAGTTTAAACCTTAAATTATTTTATTAGGGACTACCCCCCTTGGCTTCACTAGGAGTTGGCCTAGATGGAGGAGTTGAGGATTAGGTGACAGCACCTTCACTCTCACTTGCCCCCAAGGACACAACAAGTGGATTGAAGATTTCTTCCATGTCTCTTAGGTGTGTATAAGGCGGAAACAGTCACCATGGTCACCATATGTTCTTTATATATAGAACATGCATCATTGTAATAAGATATTCATTCCTATACAATATCATCTCTTATGAAAATTCAACATGGTATCAAAGCGGGACTGGGCTTGACTCCTTCACAACAGGGACCAAGAAAATGAGAGTAGAGTAAAGTCTTGGGAATGTTAAATTTATGGGGTTGTTGCAATCTCTATGTACAACATATTTTCTTTTTACTCCTACCTAAATTATAGAAATAATTCCATAAATTATGGTGGGTAGTAATTTCTAGTAAAAATG
>CBVK0102875925.1:0-12419 GCA_900067695.1 Picea abies | reverse complement strand
AAAGAATCGCATGAATTATGTAGGAAAAATTTAACAAAGTCAAATACTATGTGGATGGATTATAACCAAATTAATCTTTGGGTACTTACCGGAGGTATTCTCCAACTATTTATAAGAAAGAAAATTTAATTTAATTTTAAATTTAATTTTCAAAGATGTGTATTTTTGGATCAATTTAATATCACTATAAAAAGACACAACAATAGACACACATATTTTTCTCTCTCACACGTGGGAAGTGATCTAAGGAAGAGACCGAAGTATCTAAGTAGTTGAAATTTTTTGAGTGTAATTACTTAGTGATGTTCTAGAGTTTACTAAAGTAATATCGTTGGAAGCAATTACCACTTGCAAAAAATTGTGCTTGTCTAATATAGCACTAGAAAATCAAGATGGTTAGTCGTATGACATCGAGTATATGATGGATGTGTTTCGTAGAAGATGTATCATTTTGAGGGTCACAGTATATAGTTGTGCACAAGATAAATTGATCTCCTCTAGGAGATGCTTTTTGTTGTTCTTGTTTCTTGTTCAGGGCACGTCACAAGTAATAGCTCTAAGAAGGAGCCATAATGATAGTCATAGGAAGAAACATGAAGCAAGACTATTTAGACACAGAGTTGTGCACATCCAAGTAATAAAGAAGAAGAGGAGGTCATCACATGCAGAGGGAGAAGATGACTCTGAATACTATATAGCCTCAGAGGGAGTGATGGCTTCAGATGTTTTATGTGGGAAACTGGATAGTCTTGTGATGGCATGTTGTAGCTATTAGAGAGCTACCCACTGGCCCTAGATGCATGTTGTGAAGTCACTATGGATTTCCTGTGATGTATAGATTCGTGTGTCTGACAATCAATGGTCATGAGCTTGTGTGGATGGAGACAGTGTTAGAGTTTGTGTCAGATATGATACCTTCCTCATTAGGAGGTAGTGTTGAGATTTTATGTAATTTCGGAAGTTATTCTTAAGTGTTAATATTTCAGCATCGGGATGACATTCTCCCGAGATTGGTCATGGTAATTTGATCAATGGAGAATGGCCATGGCATAGTCTTCTAAGGATATAAGACTCAAACTGTGTGGCTTTCAACATCCGAAAGAACTGAAATTATCAATGTGGCACTGATGGCAACCTGATCAGGAAGAATGGTCCTTGTAGTCACAAAACACTCTATTGAGTACATGACAATTGTGGGGCTCTCAGTGTGTAGATTGAAGAAGGATTTATATGGATTAAAGCAGACACCCAGAGCATGGTATGGTAGGATCGAAAATTTTCTGATGAGCTTAGTATTTATAAACAACAATGCAGATCCTAAACTTTACTTTAAGGTTGTGGATGATGGTCTGGTAATACAATTATTGTATATGGATGACCTGTTTCTAAAGAGGTGTGGAAAATCTCATCTCATAGTGTAAGATAAAAATTGGTTGTTGAGTTTGAGATGAAAGATCTCAGGATGATGCACTACTTTTTGGGTCTCGAGGTATGGAAGAGACAGGATGAGATCTTTCTGAATCAAGGAAAGTATATAGTAGAAATCCTAAAGAGGTTTGGGATGTTGGATTGCAAGGCAATGGCTACACCTATGGTATCAAATATGAAGTTGATGCAAGATACAAATTTAGAGACTATGGATGTTACTTGATGAACTTGACGAACACAATACCGGATATATATTTTGATGTGAACACCCTGAGTCAATATATGGAGCAGCCCAGGTAGGTTCATTTGGTTGCAGCAAAACATGTGATGAGGTACCTTACGAGTACATTGGATTATGGTCTCAGGTATGTGACAGACCATGAGTTCGATTTATATGGATATTCAGATTCAGATTGGGCTGGCAGTATTCCTAATCGGAAGAGTACTTTGACATATTGCTTCAGTCAAGGCTCCAGTATGGTTTCATGGAGCAGCAGGAAGTAGTTGTGTGTAGAACTTAGTACGATTGAGGCAAAGTATGTGGCATCATGTGCAACAATTCATGAAGTAGTGTGGCTTCGTAAATAGCTGACTATTGGACTAAATTTGACTTGTAGGTAAGACCTACAAGAAGAGAATGACAAGACTTATTCTGGAGGACAAGTGATGAAGTCAGGAGGTTGAAGATCCAGTTCGTATTTAGTGCTCGAGATGGGGTCGGACAGTCTGTTCTAGAGGTATGTGGTTACTACAGTAAGGAACAGGAGTCTCCGCCAGATGTGGAAATCAGTCATGTGTGGCACTCAGTACGGCTGAAGTTGAGTATGTGGCAGCATGTGTAGCAAGTTGTGAAGTAGTGTGGCTTAGGAAATTGCAGACTATTGGATTGAATTTGACTTGTAGGTAAGACCAACAAGAAGAGGATGACGAGACTTGTTCTGGATGACTAGTGTTGAAGTCAGCAGGTTGAAGATTTAATTGATATTTAATGTTCAAGAGGGAGCTAGATGGCCAGTTCCACAGCGAGTTGGGTACTACAGTAAGGAGTAAGAGGCTCCACTGGATGCAAGAACCAGTCATGTGCGGCGATCAATACGACTGAAGCTAAGTATTTGGCATCATGTGCAGTAGCAGTGTGGCTTTGATAACTTTTGTCTGGGTTATTTGGTCTCGGACTAGAGGCGACCTGGATTTGGTGTCACAATCAGAGTTGCATGAGGTCGTCAGAGAACCCCATGGTCTATGATAGGTCAAATCATATCAAGATCAGATATTACAATATCAGGGATATAGTGTAGACAGGAGCAGTGAGGCTCCAGTTTTGTGACTACAAAGGATCAATTTGCGAACATGTTTACCAAGTTGTTGTTGAGGATGAAGTTTGAATACTTCAGGGACAAGCTTGGTGTGGTCCCTCTTCAAAGGGAGTGTTCTCATCCAGCATGAAAAAGGGTTGGCACTAAGACATGTGGAACTCATCCAGCATGAAAAAGGGTTGACACTAAGTGTTCTCATCCAACATGAAAAAATATTGGCACTGAGATAGGTGGAATTCATCCAGCATGAAAAAGGATTGGCATTAAGTTTTCTCATTCAGCATGAAAAAGCGTTGGAACTGAGACAAGTGGAACTCATCCAGCATGAAAAAGGGCTGACATTGAGTGTTCTCATCCAACATGAAAAAGGGATGGAAATGAGACAGATGGAACTCATCCGACATGAAAAAGCATTGGCATTGAGTGTTCTCATCCAACAATAAAAAAGGGTTGGCACTGAGTGTTCTCATCCAGCATGAAAAAGGGTTATCACTGAGTGTTCTCATCTAGCATGAAAAAGGTTTGGAACTGAGACAGATGGAACTCATCTAGCATGAAAAAAGGTTAGCACTGAGTGTTCTCATCCAGCATGAAAAAGGGTTGCCATTGAGACAAGTGGAACTCACACAACATGAAAAAGGGTTGGCACTAAGACAGGTAAAACTCATCTAGCGTGAAAAAGGGTTGGCCCTGAGACAGGTGGAATTCATCCAGCATGAAAAAGGGTTGACACTGAGTGTTCTCATCCAACATGAAAAAGGGTTGGCACTGAGACAAGTGAAACTCATGCAACATGAAAAAGGGTTGGCATTGAGTGTTCTCATCCAACATGAAAAAGGGTTGGCACTGAGACAGGTGGATCTCATCCAGCATGAAAAAGGGATGGCATTGAGACCAAGGGTGCACATGATCAGGTATTAATGCTTTGCAGGGTAGTGGATGTCCTGGAAACATGTTGTAGTTATTTGAGAACTCCCCACAGGCCTTGGATGCATTGCATGTGAAGTCACAAGGGTGCACACGATGAGGTACAGATGCATTGCGAGGTAATGGATGTCATGGTGACATGTTGAAGCTATTTGAGAGCTACCCACATGTATTCTTCAGAGGTAATCTTGGCAGAATGTAGAATGTCTCCCTCGCTGAGAGGGAGTGTTGATGTTTGGGCAGCATCAGAAAGACATTCTACTAGATTGATAATTAAGAATATGATTATTAATTATTCAGCAATTATAATATTATTAATGTAATAATATATTTATAATATAAAGTATAAATATATAATAAAGTATAAATACAAAGTATATTTATATTATATGTATAATATAATATAAAGTATAAATGTATTTATTACCCAAGGGACGCATCTCTTCATGGATGGTCACCATGGTCACCATATGTTCTTTATATATAGAACACTCATCATTGTAATAAGATATTCATTCATATACAATATCATCTCTTATGAAAATTCAACATGGAGCACATCCAAATTTCCACTTTCATATCACTATAGCCTAGGCCCAAATAAGTCAAACCAAGATAGCATCGTTGGATGAAGATAACCCAAATAAATTTCCATATTCAAGTTCGAACACTTGTGCAAGAGTAGAATAATCCAAAATACAAACAAGAAAGGGAAAACCATACTCCCATTAATTTAAGTGAAGACTTGCAAGAATCCTCATGGTTAGTTGAGTTGTGGAAAGAAAATCATTGAAAGAAAGATATGAACCTTGTAAATATAGCTACAATTTGAACATAAATATATACATCCAAAATATATATATTTCAAAACATAATTGCAAGCATAAGAAAACCATGACAACAAAGTAAGAAGAAAAAATCATAGCAACAGTGAAAATTTATTGTTACGCTACAACTAGATTTGACAAAGACATCCATGCATATACAACATGAGATAACTATGGCATATGTGTTGTGTTTGTAGGCATATTGCAAGCTAATTGAAGTTAACATACCCCTTGATGATAAAAATTTACATATGAAAAACATAGTATTCATAGGTAATTGAACAACTTACCTGGAAATCGAAGCCTTTAAATTAGTTATATTTGGTATCATTCAATCTTAATCTTCTCAAGTGTTTTCAAAATCACCTCTTCCTTGGTTGGACTTCACTACTTTATATGGAGGAAACAACATGAATTTGTAAACCCCCTTTTAGCAAGTTCGGATGTTTCCCTTTTGGTCATCCATCACTAAATAACATGCCCTACCACACAAGATAGAGAAAAGTCTTGAGTTGTGACACTGAAACAAACCAACCCTCCCAAATGATGCAAACTAAAGGGATTTATTATAGCATAGTAAAAAGAATAGAAAAAAGGATAGAAGTTATATGAGAATGCATAGATAAATGAGGAGTTGTGATACTGAAACAAGCTAACCCTCGCAAATAATGAAAAGTGATGGGATTTTTTATAGCACAGTCAAAAGAATATAAGCTATATGAGAATGCATAGATAAATGAGGAGCTTACCTAGCAAGCAATGCCTTTGCATTGAGTATTTTCGATATCCGCGATGTCGATTATTCTTAGGTGCAGTTTTTGGTGTCGCCCATTTGCTCATTAATGAATGAGTAAGATGCCTTGCAACATAGCAGGACATGCACGAACAAAGCTTTAAGCATGGATATGGAAACAACAAGACCATCATGAACGTTGCACAATAACAGAATAGACGAAATTTATTACTCTTCTAGAAGTAGAATATTCTAAAAGGCCAACAAGAAAGGGTGAATTTTTTCAAGTGAAGACTTGCAAGAATCCTCATGGATAGTTAACGAGTTGTGAAAATAAAATCACGCAAAGAAAAATCAGAGCACTCTAAATTCAATTGCAATTTAAATGTAAATATATACATTGAAAGAAATCATAAAAAGCGTCAAAAAATCATGATATAAGAGTAAGAAAAAAAAATCATGGCAAGAGTTAAAACTTTCTTTCACAGCTACAAGTATACTAAAAGGCATCCAGGAATATACAAATCACAACATGAGATAATCATGTCTCGTGTGTTGTGTTTGTGTGCATATTGGAGGCAAATAGAAGTTAACATACACCTTGATTATAAATATGATATAAGTGTTAGCTTTCGAGGTTATTTCGAAAGTGTTGACACCATGTTTGAAGTTGCTCCATGGGATGTGAGGTGCATAATGTATAGTAGACCCTTGGTGTTCCACGATGGACTTGCACATCAAATGTGGCTTACACTTGGTTGTTAGACCTTGTATAGATGCTTATATGACATTCTTCCTCGAAGTGTTGGAGACCTATGGACGCTGGTGACTTCTTCATTTATCTGACGCATGAAGGGAGGTTGTTTGCTTGGAGGAGGAATGTTGGGCATTCTGGAAGTGGGAGTTGAGCCCTAGGCAACATGGGGTTGCCTGGTTTCTTCCATTGAGGCTTACACTTGATTTGAGGATGCTTGGGTTAAGGGAGTGAACACGTAAGCGTGGTGGTCCTTGAGGAAAGGCACGTGACCTTGGAGATGCATTTCAGATCTAGACCCTTGGTGGAGGAGCATTGGACACTTGAGACTAGCACTCATGCCTTGGACACTTGCTCATTTATCGTCATCACCTTGGAGCTTCACATGTGGCACCCATGAAGGGATCACTTCACTTGTGTGGACTGTTATCATGAAATTTGTAGTTATGATAATAGATGGATTTAAAGAGGTCAACCAATCCCACCCACTATCACCTCAATGGGGAGGTTCTTTCTATTTAGGGAGGTAAGGCCTAGGGGAGATGTCCACAATGACCTGGGGTTTTGAGAAGGCCAAAGGCTTAAGAGCTAAAAGATAATTTCCCCCTCACAAGTCACCAACTAATCAAAAAGTCTGGCTTATAGCCAATAGAGATAACTGGAAGTAATAACCAATAAGATCACTTTCCCGAGACAAAGCAACAACAAAATTACATGTGCAAGCTTGCTTGTTGGTTAGTACTTCATATAATAAATGACTTTCTTATAGTAAGCAATTGAGCAATAAATATTGATGAAGACAATGTTTGTACAATAGCAACAGTTAAAATATCACTTCTCAATAAATGTTAAAGAAACTTGGCATTCAATGTAACAAATTAACACTTCACAGATAATGCCTTAACCAACCATTCAATTTCTTTGAAAGTAAAACGATAGCTCCAAAATGGTTTTTATAGCACAAGAAATATGACGACAACAAATAGGGTTATAAGATTAGTCTTAGGCTAGGGTTAGTAAATTTAGGGTTTGTTCGAAGCAATAAAGTTGTTTTGAGATCAAAGTACTCAACACATTAGGCCTTAGATCCATGTGTTCCTGGGGAAAATCGGGTCAAAAGGAGGTCGCAAAAAATGAAGGATCAAATGATAATGGTAAAGACTAAGGATAAGAGAGTTAAACCTTGAGGTTTTTCTATGGCAAGGCCTCAAGGATAAAACCCTAGGGGAGAGAGGCTCACTTTGGTGTAGGGGAACTAGGCCTGAGTGCTCTCTCCTCCTTCCTTAGCTTAATGGAAAAACAACTAGCTCAAAAGATTGCATAAAACTAAGACAAGAAGGTTTGCAAGCAATGTTTTGCTATGGCAAAGCCTTACTAAGCAAACCCTAGGGAAAATCAGCTCACCAAGGTGTAGGGGAACTGGGACTTGATGTGTTTTCTCCTTCTTAGCTCAAAAAAAGAAAAATGGCTAGCATGGAAGAAGAAGAGTAGAATGTTGCTAGGGCAAGGCTCTATCTTCTTTCAGAAAATAAATGGCTTATAACCTTGATGGGGACATGATACAAGGACCTTCAATGTGTGCTTGTTACCTAGGGTTTAAATCAGCAAATTATAACCATAAATGCAATAAAAATAGTACTACAACCATTCAATTAAGAATTTTTGCAGAAATTCACTTACATTTAACCAAGAAATCACATAGCAAACCCTAGTTGTAACACCTGCCACCAAGATAAATGCCAAAAATAACAATATAAGTCCAAAAATGTCTTCCTTCAACAAGTTTGCTTCACAATTTCAGCTAAGAACTCCAAATATGGTGCAAATTTCAAACCTCACTAATGAGTGAGTGAAAGATGATGAAAAAATGAAGGTAAAAACCCTCAATTTATATAATCCAATGACCTAATTTTACTTTTTAGGTCATCAAAATGGTCGACAAAGCCAAAATACTAAAATCATATTGTTTTACATTAAATGTCTTAAATGAAACCCTAATCAATCAAAAAGAGAGACGTCATTCCCTCTCTATGGTGACGTTGTCCCCTTTGAGGGACAATGCAGCCTCTTGAAGTGAGATGTTAGCCCTCCTTGGGATTCTCCAAGCTTCCACATGTGCCAAACTGCCTTGTCCATCTGCCAAAACGCTCATGAAGAAAGGATGATGTCATGAACCTCCTGGATGACCTGCTAGGCCTTCCAAGGCCAATTTTCAACTGAAAAGGGCATAATCCCCCTACGTCAAGCTCTATCACGGTGCCCCTGTAAGACGTCCTTCTCTCTAGTGAAAGCCCCTTTGTCATGTCTGTGTCCCATGAAAACCCCTGGGCCATGCTCAAGTCGATCGGGCTCTTGATACTCCGTGTCTAGGACTTGTGGACCTCAAGACATAATCTCCTAGTTATCCCTGAAAGTGGGGGGATAACATCTGGATCCAACTCGGGGACATGTGCTCACCATAGAGCACATGAGAACCTCAACATCTCTGGCTTGACCTGTAACATGCTTGATCTCAATAGCAGACATCTGTAACCATTTGGGGTGGTGATACCACCCCAACATATATGTATATATATAAAACTAAAATAAAGTAATCATAAATGTGAAAGTGAAAGAAAACTATTATAACATGCAATGCAGATGGTATAATACAATGAATGCAAAATGCCTACCTACTTACCTATACCTACCTGTCATGTCAGGTCCCCCCACCTTGGTGGGGTTTGAGGAGGCGCTCACTGACCAGTACTGGGCATCTTTGTCCTCCCACTGTAGACAGTTAATAAGAGTCATTAACTGACTTTCTTCCAACTTTGAAAGGGCCATGCGAAAATTGAGTACTTCCTTTGACATTAGTAGGCTCCCCTTTGTTGGTATCCCACATCCATACTACATCCCCCTCCATGTAATTTGTGATTTTGAAATTGGTCATTCCCTGAACAAACCTGGTGTATTGTGTAGAGGGAGGTGGGTGAGATTCTGCTGTAAAGACTTCTTTTTGGGAAGGCTGAATCGGTATGTCACCTTCTCCTCTTTTTTGCAACTTCACGGTCCCAGCTTCCTTGTCTTTATATTTTTCTAGGAGTTGTTGGTATCTTTCTCTCGTGGGCCATTGTATCTGAACTTCCTTTTTTGAAAAGGGCACATTCTTAGGAGAAAATTTAGGAAGATTTCCCATGAATTTCTTGTGTGCTTTGTTATTTTTGATGGGGTGACTAGTTTCTTGCACATGGGTTCCGGTTACAGGCACATTTGGGAGATGGCATGTTATTCCATTCTTCAAAGGTAAATTCACATAAGTGAGGTCCATCTCAAGGGTGCCACCCAACATTGAGGAAAATTTCCTAAACAACAACATTCCCCACACATCTGGGACACCTACTATCACTATGTCAATGTGGGTTACTTTCTCAGGGTACTCTTTAAGGGAAAATTCCACATTTTCAACTACTCCGTGTGTGGGTATGGCTTTAGACTCGAAGCCACAGACATTTATGTAAGGTCATGTGACTTTTAAGCCTAATTTTTGCCTGACCTTGAGAGACATCATGTTAGCACCGACCCATGAATCTAACATGCAATTGTTAAGGATTTTATTATTCATTAGAACGGTCATGAAAAAGGGAGGGTGTTTTCCATACTGGACCCTAAAGTGATCAGCTTGAAACATAATCGGAGGGTCCATAGGTCCATCTGATCCTTTGAAGAATTTATCAAATCTCTCTTTAATAGATGGTACCTTAATGACTTCTTTCAGAGGGATGGTCACGTGCATTTTAGATAATGCCCCTTCGAAGTCAAAGTCCAAGTCCTCCCTTTCGGTTTTGGGTGCTTCAGGAGGAGGAAGGTTCGAAGTTGACAGCCTTGTTTGATTCATTGTAGGAATGGTAAGGGCGGGTTGGTTTAGTTTATTTTTCTTATATACCTGAAATTCTTGTTTCGCCAACTTCTCCTTTGAATCAAGGTCCAAGTTGTTTATTATTTCCATTCTAGCCTTCCTTGCCTCCTGTTTCATCTCTTATCGGTGTTCTTCAGGAGTGATGTTGAGGAAAATCTGAGGGCCTTATATAACATGGACTATGTTGTTTATTTGGTCATGGAATTCATTAGCCCCAAAAACATTTTCTTCCCATTTAATGAAATCAAATCCTTTCTTTATTGAATACTCATCTCCTTGTGTAGGACAATAATCATCCCAATCCACAGAGATGTCAGAGGCATCATCGGGACAATCACCCCAACTCATATCCTCTTTTGTCAAGGGAAGAGTAGGCCGACCTTGAAACAAGAATGGATCTACCGAGTTATAGTCACTAGGTCCAAGATCATTTGTTAACAAGAAAAAGGGTGTTTTCTCATCTTGCTCAAAATGACCAGTTTGTAATAGTGTGGAAGTTCCTTCGAACGATAATTGGTCATCCAAGTTTTTCTTTGTTAGAAAAGAGATTTCCAACATTTGACAAATCCTTTTTAACCCTTTGCAAGATATAGAACATACTAGTGCTCAGGTTGGTTCCATTACTGGTAGGTTGGGTTTGATTTCTAGTATGCACCTGGGGCTCTTCAGACTTCATTTTTGAGTCCTCGTTGGTTTGGCCAAAGTATTCAAATCCAAGTTCACTCATATCTTGAATTTATTGGATTTGAATTGGCTTGGTCAAGATGAATAAGGAGTCTTCAAAATTAGGTTTTTAATGAGAAGCCATAATTAGACCCTTAGATGGTTCATGTTTCCTTGAAAAGTTTAGGACATCTTTCATGTTTGAGAAACATGTGCTCCATTTCCTCTGGGGAGCATTGTTTTCCAACTCTGGAGTTTCTAGGAGGTCATGCTTTGGTGCTTCCTTGCTTTCCGAGATGTCATCATTGTTCAAAAGGTTGAACTGATGGGTGAGGCTTCTAAACTTGAGGTTCTCTTCAATTTGGCAAGCAGCATCTTGAGCTTCTTCTAGGTTTGCAGGGAAATGATTCTTGAGGGTAAATTGTAAGATCCCTTCAAAGGATTCGAGGTAACGTTGGAGAATCGTGCTCATGGGTAGGAAATTGGGCTCAAGTTTGTGAATAAGAGTATTGAACCTATCATTTAATCCCCTAACGTCTTCGTCTGTTTGTTTGCAAGCTTCGAGGAATTAAGAGTAAAGGGAATCCATGTTTTCCTTTTCACACCAGTTTTTCTTAAAGATTTGTTCAAGATCTTTAGGGGTTTTGATGCTTCCTTTTGGGAGTTTTTTAATCCAGTTTCTGGCACTTCTGGTTAGTGAGATCACAAAGAGCCTTGTAAAGACATCAGGGTGTTCCTGTCTGGATTGGTGAAACTAAAACCCTTCACAAAACTTGGTCCAATGAGAATTGCCATAGGATCCCCTTTCTCTTGAAAATTTAGGTATCCAGGAGTCGACCTTGTTGGGTAGACCATGTAACCCCCCTTGGGTGTTAGTCAAGTCTAAGGATCCAAAGAGTTCTTTATGAGACCATTTGGGAGAACTCACGGAGATGACAGGATTTGCATAGGCCATAGTAATAGATGAAGGTATGTACTGACGACCACTACGGGTCATCATTAGCGGTTTGTGGAGTTTCCAGATAATTTTCTTGAAATCATCAAAGGATAAGGCAAAAACACCCTAAGTGGAGTCGTTGGGTAAGCTTGTAGGGTAAATATTCAAGAGGCAAGGCTTATTGAAAAAGTGTCGTCCTAAGGAAGGTTTGACTCAGTGTTCCCTGACAATGGTGCCAAAATGTTATCGCGCAATTTGTAGTTATGATAATAGATGGATGTAAAGAGGTCAAACATGCGTAACTGAACCAATCCCACCCACTGTCACCTCGATGGGGAGGTTCTTTCTATTTAGGGAGGTAAGGCCCAGGGGAGACGTCCCCGGTGACTTGGGGTTTTGAGAAGGCAAAAGGCTTAGGAGATAAAAGATAATTTCCCCCTCACAAGTCACCAACTGATCAGAAAGTTTGGCTTATAGCCAATAGAGATAACCGGAAGTAATAACCAATAAGATCACCTACTTGAGACAAAGCAACAACAAAACTGCATGTGCAAGCTTGCTTGTTGGTTAGTACTTCATATAATAAATGACTTTCTAATAGTAAGAAATTGAGCAATAAATATTGATGAAGTCAATGCTTGTACAATAGAAACAGTTACAATATCACTTCTCAATAAATGCTAAAGAAACTTGGCATTCAATGTAACAAATTAACACTTCACAAATAATACCTTATCCAACCATTCAATTGCTTCGAAAGTAAAACGATAGCTGCACACAGGTGTTTATAGCACAAGAAAGATGACGACAGTAGTAAGGTTAGTAGGGTTAGTCTAGGTTAGGGTTAGTATAGCTAGGGTTTGTTCAAAGGTATTGAAAGTTGTATGATCAAGTTACTCAACACATGTGGCCTTAGATTAGTGCGTTCCTAGGGTA
>CBVK0102875862.1:0-10450 GCA_900067695.1 Picea abies | reverse complement strand
CCTCTGTTGTTGCTATCTCCTTTGCCCCCTACGCGATCAAGCCTGTAAGTATGGCTTGTCCTGAGCCACTCAGGCCTATTGCCTACTCTTCCATGCTGAATTGAATTTTTGAGAGGCAGCCTTTGCTACCTCTACCTCTTTGATGAGTGTGGCCTCTGTTGTTGCTATCTCCTTTGCCCCCTACGCGATCAAGCCTGTAAGTTTGTCCTTTGCCTCAATCATTGCTTGCTTAACCTTACCTTGCACCATGGCCAACTCTCCAATTACCCTCACTGCTTCTTCCTGCAGTGGTCCTAATCTCTGTTGAAGGATCTTTTGTTGATCCCTCATTTTCAACACTTCTGCATATGCCTGTCGCTGAGCCAAAATGGCTCACATACGCTCCATTGGTGGCAGTGTATCCACCTTTTCTACTGCCTGGTGTGCCTATTCTTGCGCTTCTCTTAGCCTAGACTATATATCCTTCATCTCCGGATCGTTTATCACTTTTTCCCACAACTGCGAAATCTCCTCACAGTTTTTTGGGCATTCTCCTTCTAGTTTCTTAATGTTGGAAATTGTTGTCATTGTCATTATCACCCTGCCTTTGTGCACCTCTGGTGGCATTCCCGGCATGCTCCTCAACTATAAGTCATGTATATGCTCCCTGAAGCCCTTAGTGACTTCACCAATCTTCAACAGTTGTTACTCCATAGTAGCTTCTACTACTAGGGGAACTTTTGGTACTTCCTTGTACAATTTTTGGATGACTGCTTGTGTCTTCTATGTCATGGCTTCAACTTCATCCTTCTCCTATAATGATTT
This sequence comes from Picea abies, assembly GCA_900067695.1. Taxonomy (NCBI): domain Eukaryota; kingdom Viridiplantae; phylum Streptophyta; class Pinopsida; order Pinales; family Pinaceae; genus Picea; species Picea abies. Next base: position 9,646 of record CBVK0102875862.1, on the reverse strand, counting down.
CTTGACCCTCTCCTCGACCTCATCTTTATTCTTCAGAACTTATTCTACTCGGCCTTCAACTTCCCTCTTTTGTTGAAGTGTTGTGTCATATTGTTCCTGTACTTGGGCTCTTTCATCCCTTATTCTTTCTAATTCTCCGCGTGCTTCCTCTCCTCTATTCTTCATTTCTTGCACCAATCATGCTTGCAAGTCTTGTAGTCTTTGTATGGGAAACTTTGATATAACTATGTTAATATGGCCCAATGCATTTATCAACTACTGTAATTCTCCCACTAGCAACTCGAGTGCCTATAGCTCAATCTCTAAGGTTCTATGCCCTATTGTTATCTGTGTCAGGGTCGGCTGCACACTTTTTGCTTCTCGCCCTGTCCCTATGGATGGTCCTTCCTCATACCTATGTTCTTTCATAATGCTTTTTGTTTCCAGCATCTGTTGAAGTACTCCCAGTTGATCCTTCACTTTCTTTTGTTTCTCTTCTTACTTCTTTGTTGATTCCTCCCATATTTCTTTTGTGGTATCTTGTATCTAGTAACCAATCATGTCCATATCATTAGTAGTTAATATATAAAATGGGGTATGCCTCTGCGCCTTGGCTTTCTTGTGCGCCCCTCCTACTTGTTCTCCCCCTTTATCATTCCTTTTTAGTCCTGCTTCAGGGACTGTCGATGTGCCAGGAAGATCACCTACACCATTCGTTTGATCCTTGCCTTGCTCGTCACCCTCCTCCTCATGACTTTTGTATTGGTATTCTTCCTCTTTTGATGGCCCTGTATTTTCTGTTGGGCTCTTCCATTCTTCCTCCTAGTCATTGATTATCAAGTTCATGTCTTATGTTTTCAACCTGTAACTGGTTGGTAACCATTACCGCACATGATCCTTCTTGGATTGCACATACATATGGTGCATGTCGACTCTAAATCGTGCGATATCCTTGTATGTTGTTATTGTTTCTTCTGATATGTGTGGTGATGTACGCAACTAAAAAGGTAATGCACTCCAAATAGGTATAAAATGAGGTGTTACTGTCATTTTTCCTCCTCTTAATTGTTGTGTGCCATAAATTGGCATACCTCGCAGCCAAAGAAATGTTGCCTGAAGTGTGCATGCACTAGTAATACCAAGGTTCTTGTCACCTGACCAACGCAATGAGGATGAGAAACCATGCGTAATGAAATTCAGTGCCAATCTCCTGGGCCTCTGTGCAATACTGTAAAATTTGGTTGACTAAAAAGGTAGCCCAGTTCATATGAACTCCTTCCATACACTTCTCTGCGGCTGAAATGACTGTCATTGGTTCTTCATCTTTGGGACATTTTAAGAACAGTTTGCAGACCAATATCTACGTCAGAAACCTCACATTTTTATTGTTGATGCTTTTAACATCTAGGCCCCTCTTTCCCTTGAATGTGTCAAATTTTTATTTCATTGACTCAAAGAGGGCTCCCTCTCCAATCTTGTTGAACAATAGTCGCAGGTCTTCCTCTACTTTGGACAAGCCCGTAATACAGACAATCAACGCAATATCAATCGATACTGGGGAATCGAGCCAGAGTGCCCCCCCATGAACACAACATTGTAACATCTTTATGTAGACATTAATTTCTATACTCCTGTCTGAAATGTGGAATTCCAAACAAGTTCAATATTTCTACTTTCTCCAATCCTGACACCCATTCCTGTGACTCTACCAGGATTGATCCCATGCCTGGGATGCTCCTAGTGCATAAATACTGATCCCTGGCCAACTCAGGGAATTTATGTGCATTTGTGATATCATGATCCATAAACTTAAGGTTGACAATCTTCCCGAGCATATCTTCGTCATTACTTACACCAACCATAACTAGTGTTATTGACAATGGGTACTTTCCATTGGCTGGTACATTTATCGATGGCGCATCATCTGTCCTTGGTGATAAGTAGTCTATGTGAAAAACTATTGGTGGCATCGAAGCCAAAGCTCATACTACCTCCTCATATCTGGTGATGCTACTGGTCGTTTCGCTTGTTTTTTCACTCTTGCAGACAACCCTCCAACTTTTGGCGGTGCCATTCTACTTGTGTGACAGACTCTTGGACTAGCTCTGCATCTTTGTGTGGGTCGCTATAGCTCAACTCCGGTAGCTCGGATCTGTTCTCCAATTTTCCTGGGTTGCTTTGTTCGCTCCCGCTCGCATGCAACAATGACTTAGACTTAATGACTTCCTGTTGTTTTTGTGCTTTCGTGCCAATTGTACCTATCTCATCCTGCCATAACTTCCTTGTCCAATCTGTCACCGTGGTTGACGATTTGTTAACTAAATGCTCCTTTATTACCAAATCCGTCATGTGATTTTTCCCTCATACTGTTGATCTGTCGTGATTTTCGACGGATTTTACCATTTATGACTTATACGACGTTTTTATGACCTATTACTCCCGCTTCATAACCATCATTTTTGTGCTTTAATGCTTTTAACAATCTTGTCGTTTCCAAACGATACACTAGTTCTTTGTTGTTTCATCTGTGTACTTCGTAGTCTGTCTCGTCTGTGTCTTGTCTCTTAAATTGGCACAGTGTTATTTTGATGTGTGATGACCATTCCTTCTGCACAAGTTCTGATGCCTTGGTACTCAAACGCTCTTTTTATTTTTCCTATATCTAATTTTTATTTGATTTTCTTCCTTTTTATACTTTTGTTTATTTTTCCTTGTTTTTCTTGCTACTATGGTATAGCTACTATAATACACGTGTTCTGGCGTAGCCCAGATTACTACGCAGACTGTCGGTCATCTCTATAGAGTTTCAGTCGACTTCCATTCACCATTCCTTCGAATACTTCTCCATTCAAAGTTTCCAACCATGCAACACTTGTCTCTGTTACTTGTTGAATCACATATGGTCCTAACCAGTGCATTATAAACTTTCTCAGATGTTGCATAAACTTATTGTCATAAAGTAGTACTACATCTCCTACTTGAAACTTTTTATGTTTAATGTGTCGATCATGCCAAGCCTTCTCTCTTCTTGAAACTTTTTATGTTTAATGTGTCGATCATGCCAAGCCTTCTCTCTTGCTTTCTGAACCTGTTGATGGAATCCTGCGACGAAATGCTCTTCCTCAAGTTGTACCAACTGTGCCAATCTCTTCTATATCGCGCCAGTGTTTGATAGCTCAATGATTGTTGCAATGCATAAGTTAGGTAGAATAAACTCCATTGGCATCACTGCTTCCTGCCCATAGACCAACTTGAAAGGTGTTTGTCATGTCATCTTCTTACTTGTAGTCATGTAAGCCATAATACTACAGGAAATCTTAAGTCCCAATCCTCTCTCCCAACATTGAAAATCTATGTCAAGGAATTCCCCAAGTTTTTATTAAAAACTTCCACTGTTTCATTAGCCCGAGGATGATACAGGGTACTTTTCTGATGATGGATTTGGAATTCCTCCATCAACACTACAATTGTCTTATTCAGAAAGTGTGTACCTTGATCCTTGAGTAATATGTGTGGACACTCAAACCTTGTGACTAAATTCTCGAACATAAACCGCACAACAGTCTCTGTAGTACAAATGTAACTTGTGTTTCTTCTCTGTAGTACAAATATTCAGTGTAGTTGCTCTCTCTGCATAATGTGCTCCTACAATTCCATCATGCGCTTCTTCAAGTATCACTGGCATTTCGTGTTCCGACACACAACATATCAATATTCCATCTGTACCCAACTTGTATAGATTCCCTGCAATCAACTGATAATATGTTTCATTCACTACCATTTGCTTCTTCTCCCCTACTATCAGCTCAGATGGAGCCATACTTGTACTTCGAAACCTCACAATGTTTGAGAAGTAATCATCCAGCATCCTTACTGCAAATAATTGCACATCTAGGAAGTTATCATCTAAATTGACTGCATCTTCACCTATCAATATGCGTGATAGATGATCTGGTCTTGCATTCAACTTCCATGGTTTTACTACAACCTCAAAGTCATATTCCTGAAATAATAATAGCCTTCTGCATATTCTCCCCTCCAACATTGGCTTGTTGACTAAGTAATTTAATTCATAATGGTCTGTATATATGTTAAAGTGAGACCCCAATAAATAATTCATGAACTTCTGTAGCACATAGAACATTGCCAATCCTTCTCGTTCTGTGGTTGTATAGTTCTTCTATACTATAGACAATTTCTTGCTTGTAAACACAATTGGGTTATCTATGTCTCCTTCCCCTGGTTGGGAGAGTACGGCACCCAACACTGTGGATGATGCATCTACATGTACATGAAACTCTATTTCCCACTCTGGAAAGATCAAAATCGGCACGGTTACCAGTTTCTGTTTCAAGGTATCCAACCCCTTCTGATAGTCCTCATTCCATTGAAACTTTGATTTCTTCTTCAATAAATTTTCCATGGGTGTTGTGATCTATGCATATCCTTTGATAAATTTCATGTAATAACCTGTATGACCCAACATTTCTCTTAGTTGTTTGACTGATGTAAGGAGTTATAACTCTAGAATGACTGTGATCTTAGTTGGATTTACTAATAGTCCCTGTTTGCACAGTACATGTCCCAACAAAATTCCAAACGGTGCGTAAAATATACACTTCTTTAAGTTCAGCGAAATCTGACACTGCCTGCACCTATCCAACATCAGCCTAAGAACTTCTATATGATCCTTCAGTAGATTGAACATCGTTCAATCATCCAAGTAGACTTCTAGTAATTTATGGATGAACTCCTTGAATGTTGAACCTACTACCCTGGAAAACACTACAGGGGAATTCTTCAATCCAAATGGCATAATTGTATATTGATAACTCCCCCACTCCATCGTAAAAGTGGTCTTGTGTTGATCCTCCTACACAATTCTTATATGATGGTACCTAGAGAATCCATTTGTAAAAGAATAAGTTTCCTGGCCTCCTACGTTCTCCAATACCTCATTTGTGAATGGTGTTGGGAATGGGTCATGTAAGCACGCATCATTCAACTTCCTTAGATCCATGCAGATCCTAATTCCTCATGTATTCTTGTCCTGCACCAACATTGGATTGATCCATTCAGATTCTTCTACTGATTTGATGATTCCTGCATCCATCATCCTATCTATTTCGGCCTTCACCTTCTCCTTATACCTCAGATTCATCCTGTAAGGTCTATAGCGCATTGGCTTAGCTCTCGGTTTCAGTGGAATCTTCATCTTTCCTAAGTCTACTGTTATTCCCTTCATCTCTGGAAATTTTGTTGGGAATAGGTCCTGATATTCTCGCAGTAAATCCACAATCTCCTCAACTGTCTCATTGTTCCAATAATCTCCCATTTTTCACAAACTTGGGATTCTCTGTCATCCCAATGTTTACCTTCCATGTCTTTATAGGCTGTGTACATGTGGTGGATTCAAGCTCTGGCCCTTCTAATGCTTGTTCTCCTTCTGTCTCAGGTACTTGTACATTCATGGGATCCTCTTCATCATACTCTTCCTTAGCTACATTATAACACTCCAATATCTCATGGACAATCATCTTGGCTCTATGCGCACTACATATTGATACCAACTCCATCGTCTCTTCTTCTGCAAAGATCTTCGTTCAAATCACCTATAGCGTTGCATCTATTGATGGAGATTCATGTTCAAATGTGAACATGATTTTGAACCTCTGGACCAGTTCTTCCCATCTTCTTGTTTCCCTGCACATTTCCAATTCTAAATACTAGTTCTTTGGAATTGTTTCCAATGTGTGTATAAATCTATGCATCCAATCTTGTTCTGGTACTAAACTCCATAAAGCCCTGCATTGTTACTCATGACCCACTGGTTCACTCTCCCCTGTATACTTCTGCGCAATATTTTATTCCGTAGTGCCAAACCTTATTTGCATTAGTCTATTTCACTATGACCAGTCTTTCATTCCCTCTCTGTGCATAGCCCACCATTTGGCTGGAGTTGCTTTTAATACAACATCTCGTGCTAACAACCTTTGTTGTTCGGGTACCTACAACTCAAATGCTTTTACAACCATACTTATCTAAGTTAATCCATCACACCTAGGTGGATCACATAGCTTTGTTCCAATCTAGTGAAAGGATTGAGTGATGCGCACACACCATCTAATTGGTACCTCATGCATCCTTTGTTGCCAATGATCTAGACCTACTTCTGAGTTTGATGCACACGAACTAATGCTCCTCTAGCTCAGCACACCATCCATTGTCGGATTGACATAATCCTCCATCCGCGCAGTCAAGTTATATAAAATTGTCAATGTCAATCCCTCTTGCTAGCTCTATGTATCTCTTTCCTTGTGATGGGTCCAATGGTGCAGTAAATTTCAGATCTCTAACTTCAAATATCATCTCCCTCCTCTTCAAGTTGATGATCGCCTGGTTATCGAAAGCCCATTCCAGTCCCATCAATGTTGGATATGGTTGACTGTCGTCCATGATCTCAATAAATTCAAAGTCTACCATGCTACACACCCCATCTATGTTCACAGGTACTCCTGTCAATCACCCCATCAGGACTAATTTGTGTTGATTTGCGAGTCTTAACTGAATAGGATACCATACTAGCTTGGGTTTTCCCATCATCTCCTATGTCTGCTTCGATAAAACATTCACGTCAAATCCTAAGTCCAAGACAACATTATCCACGTCATACTCTCCAATCTATGCATTGAATCTGAATTCTTCATTGGTTCTCTTTCTGCGCAATACCTAATTTACCATCCTTCATGCGACAAGAGTTTCCCTTCCTCTTGTACAATGATCAATCATGTTATATAGTGTACCCAACGTAGTTTCATACTTCATTAGCTCTACACAACTCCTCAGGAATTCCGTTGGTGTGCTTACCTTTCCCGTTGCCTTCTCTGGCATAACACGATCTTCTACATGAGGCACAGATGATGTTGATGCTCCCCAATCTCGTCGGAGTACTTCTTTTATTTCTCCCTGATATGTCTCATTTTATTGTTTTGGATAGAATGATGGCATAGGCCATGTCGAATTCCTTACCCACTACTCAGTCTGCTTTCCTTCAGTTGTCATATCAACCCCTGTTCTAGCTCCTCCGCTCGTAACAACTACTACTCTTGGTCCTTCATTGCGTCTTTCGGCTTATATCTTCTACACATTCTGATTCAGATTATGGTTCTGGTTTCCTCTGGCTTGCCACTTCGCAACTAGTTGTGGACAATATTTTGTCGAGTGGTCCAATGCTCTGCAATATGTGCACATCGTACACATATTCTGGCAGTGGCAGTCCAAGTGTCCAAGTTGATTACAATTATAACATAAAATCGATCCTCGTCCTCCTCTACCAAAAATCCCTCTACCTCGGCCTCTAACAAAGTTTCCTCTATTCCCTTGATTGAAACCTCTTTGATTGTTATATTGCATACCACCCCCTTCTACTGCAACATTATCTTCTTAGATCCTATACATATATGATGTGCACTCCCTTAGTAAGTCGAACACGGGACAATCCTTCTCTTCGTGTCCTACAAACTTGCAAAAATTGCAAAACGATCTATTTGGAGTACTTTGATACTTATGTAATAACGAACACTCACTGGGATAGTGGCCCCATTTCTTACATTTCTCGCAGTATCCCCCCCTTGGTAATGGATTCGACGCTCCAACTTCCGAATAATGCGTGAATGTTGGGCATTTTTCGTTGTGGTGTCCTTTAGTTCTACACTTGGTACACCAAACTTGTTCTCGTTTCTCCTTCCCTTTTGTGAGCTTAGCCAGTTGAATCGTCAATGCAACCAACTACATTTGAACTTGTGCCATTCCCCCACTATATCCTACCGGATATGACTCTAATTTCATTGCAATTTCCAAGGCCTCGGGCTGCGACGTAACCTTCTATTGAATCAATGGCCTACGAATGTGTCGTAGAAGTCCTGCAATAAACCAGTCTTGATGTTGTTGATTTTTTATTTGGAAAGTCATTCTACCCATCACATCCTTAAATTTTTGATTGAAATCCCATATCGACTCTGGAACTTCATATACCATACTAACACATGACCTCTAAGTGTTGTCAATAACTACACAATATTTACAACTTCATCTTATACATTCTTAGTAGCCCAATTTGTTTCACAGAAAAACAGATGTTGTTCCGGGTCCTCTGACCCAACTCCCTGGAACTCAGGCAATCTAAGACTATTATCTACCCCTGCCATGTTTATTTGCGTATTCCCTCCTCTTGGTGATGTTTCTTTACTCTGACTCTGTGCACTACTTCCACTGTTATGATTGCTACTACTCGATCATCCTTGGCTAAATATGATGGCTTTTGACAAATATTCAACTGTTATTCCTGATTGTGGTGACACACATGGGGTCGTGGATTCAACACAAGATATTTTTTGAGTAGGACTTACTTGTTACAGGAGAATCCCCCTGTGGACAAGTGGATTTCCTCTTGGATACTAGACCCCTATAACCAAGACAGAAAAGTGATAATGTGGACACTAACATTCCTTTTCATGAAGCTAAACTATCCAAAGAAGAAGAAGAAAGAAGGGTGAATACCTTTACCGACATTTGTCCTTGCTCGATCCAGGCTGATCTTGATCTCCAAGTTCTTCATAAGGTCCTACAATCGAAGGAATAACAACGACAAAGCACACTTTCTCTTACTATTATGATTAGCTCTGAAATAGATCTATTAAAAGAACAAATTCATGAAACATACACGAATTTGAAGGAAACAGGCCAAGCACATATTTATATTAATGAGAACAAAGTAAAGTGCTTACAACCATAGATGTATATGCAGGAACTTCGCCAAGCTCTCTTTGTCCAGACTCTTGCTCAAATAATCCACACACAAAATGATGATGTTTCAATGATATATCCCTTATGAGATCATAAGTTTGATGCCTTCAATGTCCCCTCCCTTTCACCATGAGGAGGCCTCCTTATATAGTCTTGGAGAGGCATAGCCACTAAGAGATTCTTGGGATAGGTTGAGGATTATTCTCCTTCAGTTGTGCATCTTCCCTAAGATCAAGCCTTGTCCTTAGATTCGAATCCAACCAACATCAGAGATTAAGGGGATTCTTCCCTGATTTCTCTCAACAGTCCAAAATTCGCTCAAAAAGGGCAGCGCTCCCTCGGAATCGGGCACAGAGCATTGTAACACTCCCCTAAAAGAGGGTACAGAGCGCTGGCGCTCCCTGACAGTGTATAGGGGAGCGTTTCCTTCCAAAATTGATTTTTGATTGGTTTTTTCCATGGCAAAAGACTTGTACTCTTGGTCAAATGATTTCTCCTATTCAAAACCAGTCTTTTGAGGTGTCTTTTAAGTGTTCTTGATAATTTTGTCTGAGACACGACATAGGCAAGATGACAGTATGATATTTGTGACACTTGCGACCAAAATGCGACGCTTGCGACATAGGTAATGGCGACACTAGGCCATCATCGTAATGATTAATTTTGATGTGTAACAGATTGCCCCTCAAAGTGCGAAGTTAGAAGACGGGAACTGATGACTGAAGTACTCTGTAGACTTTTTCGAGCAAGGGTATGGACTCAGAGAACCTGGAAAAAGCTGCACAAAATGATCAATCAAATATTATGACATGTTTCAAACCCAAGGCAGGCATACCTATGCTTGAGTGATAAAGACTTTCAA
>CBVK0102875826.1:0-15487 GCA_900067695.1 Picea abies | reverse complement strand
ATATAGTGGACCTAGTCCACCTTACATTGAATGACCTCGACTATTATCACCATGGGCCCTCTGGGCCCCCCCACTACCTCTATAGCTATCTTACAATCTTGATGTAAGTTCTTATTTACAATCAATAGATTATTTGGTTTTCCCGCTTTGAATATTTGTCAATTGATGTATAAATTTTCAAATCTAATCTTGTAGATTATAGATCAGATTAGATTCAAGCTAGATCTAGGATCCTAACATTGGGAAGAAAGTAGAGTGGTTTTGTCTTGTCTTTGGTGTGTAGGAAGCAGGTTGTAGAGGTTGGAGCAAGAACTTCAAGACTGCAAAATACAGGAGATGCTAAGAAAAACCTTTAGGAAAAGGTAATCCATTTAATTATCTCTTTGTATATGATTATATTGCTTGTTTCTAGGAATCTAATAGGAATTTTACCCCCTCCTGTCTAGGATAACTAGGTTGGTCCTAGGGAGATATTACTAATGTATTTAGTGAGATCCCTGTGAGAATTTTTCCCATAACAGATTGGAGACTCCATTGGGGAAGAATTCTTCTTTAGTTAAGTCTCCTTGCCTAGCTCTTCCTCTGCTTGTTGTGAATTGCATTTCATTTTTCTTCCATTTCAGTTAGTCTTTGGCCTATATTTGGTAGATATGATTCAAAGATGGAATATCTACCATTGATCCATCTCTCTAAAAAACCAAAATTTCCTAGGTCCTTGTATGTTTCATTATACATGTTTCGTGAGGCATCTTCATTGGTTGACAAGCCTATGTCCCGCGAGGCACTACCAAAACTATAGAATTGTAGATCCAAGCCCTAGTTTGTGGTTCTAGATGTGTCCTCTGGTCCAAAGTGTGTTGGGGTTCTTTTGTTTTGGCTTGGTTTTATCTCTGATTGAAGAGTTAATAGTCACTTAAAGTGCTTTTGAAAGGTTTGTTTAAACTTATTTCTGTGAATTGGTTGGTATTTCTTGGATAGTTTCCCTATTTTTCTAAGAACTTCAGTGAAGTTAGGTTGAGTATACAATAGATCTAAAGAGGTCTAGCTATCATTATCATTATTTATTTGCTTGTCATTAGAGCTAACCTTTATTCATTGTTAGATCAATCCCTCCTTGGTGAGTTTTTGGGTGTGCCTTTTATAGTGACATTGGAGCGGCCTGATCCAACTTAACTCCCAATATCCTATATCACCTTTGATTGCTAATACTTGTTGATTTGTTCTATTTTCATTGATATTTCTTGTTTAGATTAGGAAATTTTGCATTCACAATGAAAAATAATCAAAAAGACAAAAATATGTGTTGCATGCTAGGTTTTCTTTTGAATCATTAGTGTTTAAGTGCATTAGAAGTATTGGTTGGTTTCAGATCCGGTTTGCTTGATTGGTTTCTTGGTGTGTGTGGGGATTTATTTCTGAACTTGACAAAAGGAAAGAAAACATCTCTCCCTCCCATAGCTAGAGCTCATTGAATAGAACGAAATTGCATTGTCATTCTTGCATTTGCTTGGTTGGTTCAAGAGTCAAAACATCACTAAAGTTTCATCCATTACCTTTGGACCTAAGCAACAACCTATAAAAAGAAATGCTTAATCTAAAATTAATTAGATGTTTTCTTTTGATAGAAAACCAACACTAGATAGGCTTAGGGCCTTGGATTAGGATTGGAGAGTAAATTATCCAAGGCCACAAAATTCAACCTATAATTCATTAAAAGAGTATTAAATCCATTCTTACAACTGGTGTTTCGGGAAGATCCTCTAACAGAGGAGTCAAGCACGAGGTTTCACTGGGGAAAGTAGGGAGATTACCCCTCTCTGCTTGTTTTGGTGATTTTAGTATCACTTCGATCATTACATATATGAGGGTTATGTTGGTTAACACCTTCAAATCTTCGGGATTAGATACCATGCCCTTATGTGCGGTCGGACTAATCATTGTTCGCTCTGCATTGATTGTTAGGTGGTATCATTTGTGACCTTTCTTAGGTATCCACATATGTGACTACAGGTGGGATGTGCCTATAGTACCTAGGGAAGATGTTCGTTCATGATCTAAGTTCCCCTGAAGGATGCCCACCTTAATAAAGGATACTTTCACCGGTCAAGGTTGTTTTGCATTGATCATTGTAATTGATCCTCACACCTTTTCTAGTCAATCTGGTGGGGACTTCATCTCCCCCATGAGGTTGGTTTTCAGAAGACCCCTAAGCCAATTGGTTTGCATGATGTTTCCTAAATTTGATTAGGGATGTGTTATTTGAGTCTGTTTCTAAGATCCACATAGGTTGATTTGTTTTTAGAGGTCGAAGAGCATGTGTGGTTATGAGGCTAGTCAGTCGAGATGCAAATAGGCTAGTGCACCTATACTTGTAAATGTAATCACACTCAAATTATCAATAATATCACATCGTTGCACACATATAGATTAGGAGAAAAGAGATGGGGGGCTAACTCCACAGGAAAAGGGAAAATGGGGGGACTTAAGTCCTAGGAAATATTTTATTAATATTTATGAAAGTGTAATTTATGGATAATTATTTATCCTAAGTTTCTAAGGGATGGAAACAAGTCACCAAGTGGCTAAAACTATTTTTGAAAGTGACAAGTGTCTAGTTTAAGGCATGCAATATATATACATTTGGCTTTAGTGTATTTCGGGGGGGAAGAACTCATTCTTGGAAAAAGAGTCATTCATTTTCTAATGTGAAGAAGGGATCAAAGAATCTAAGAAAGGACGATTATTACCTTATCTACAAATCAGATCTTGTAAGGCATTTTTGTATTGTAACCAGAGTTTTAGTTGTCGAAGAGGCAGGTTTTCAGGCCTGTTAGCATTCTCTCCAGGTGAGAGATTTGTTATTGAAGAGGCGGGTTGTTAGGCCCATGAGAATTCTCTCTTGGTGATATTTTTGCTGGGAATGTTCCCTAGTACTTTGGGCATTAGTTTCAGGGCTCGGACACTTCTTGTTCAGCATGTTGTTGGAAATCTGGAAGGGAAGTGGGGTAGTTGAGGGATTGTTAAGAAAAGAAGGTTCACACTTCCTTGGGTGTAATAGGCATGTGTGGAATGAGAGATTGTAGGCTTGTTGCAATAGTGGCACCTTGGGTTGAACAATTATGTTTATTATTAGACCTTAGCTTGGCATTAGGAACCCTTTTTCCTTGATGGAGTTAAGCCCCATATTGGGGGTGACCTATTGCTGAAAGTATATGAGCAACATAGTATATGGTTAGGAGGAACGTTTGATTTATGTGCGTAGTTGGTGATTTTTCATAAAAGATAAGTGTCTTTATGTGCTTATCTCATTTACTATGTGCTTAATTATCTATGTTTAATATGGGTTTAATTCTTTTATGTTGTTTCATATAAGTAATTGTTGTTATTATATATAATGTTGTTATATAAGTGTGGTGTTGATATTCAGTATTTGTAGTCATGCATGAGTATGATGGCTATTCTTAGGTATTCCTATTAAGTTAAACTTATGATAATTCTCATGAGTCTCTGAGAGAAAGTTATAACGGCCATGTGTGCAAGGAAATACTTTGTGTGCACAAGAGGCTAGATTCACTTGTGCACATAGGAAAGAAGTCCATGCACATAAGGAAAACAGAATTGGTGTGTGACATCAGAATGGTTGTGTGCATAGTAATGAACACATGTTCTGAGTGGATTACACACACAGTAAATTTGTGTGCTCAGTATGCTTGTGCACACAATTGTGTTGTGTTACTCTTGATGTTATAAGTTGTATCAAAAGAGGAAAGTTTGGGTGGCATGACTCAGCTTGGGGTTGAGCGTGTTACTTCAAGTATTACTGCGTAGAATAATGTTATAAAGTAGAATCTGTGCACTGGATTTTGGGAGTAGCATTGCTCAGTAGTAAGTTGGGTAATGTTACAAATTGGTATCAAAAGTATTTTGGTAATGGGGACGTTACATTATGGTACTAGATTTGTTTGGTAACAGGGTTGTTACAACCTTTGTCTTCAAAATTTTATTCCCTCTTCAATTATCTAAGGAATTGTCTATCTATTTCGTAACAAATTCCATCATATTCCCCAACATGGTATGAGAGTTGATGGTTTGAAACCTCGCTTGTTACTCACAAACCTTAATGAGTCAGATATGTTGTGTGATTGACTCTGGGCTGGTGGTTTTTCGATTAGAACTTGTTGAAACAAGATTGTTTCTGTCGAGATATAGAATATGGATTCAAATATTGATCCTATAATTATGAACGGATCAAATTATGAAGTATGGGAACAAGACATGGAAAACCTACTAAAGAGTAAAGGACCGTGGAAGTATACGAAGATTGTGATTCTAGATCCAAGAGATGATCAAGCAAAGTTCGTTGTTGATGGAAATAAGGATTAGGCTGTGGGGGTCATCATGACCTATATCTCATGGGAGATTCATTTTCATCTTAGTGTAATCAAATACCCTCATCAAGCATGGAAGAAGTTGAAGTCGTTCTTCGACAAAGTCGATGAAAGCCATGTCATGCAGTTGGAGAAATAGTTGATCTCTCTTTATCCTCATTCTTTTGACAAAGTAGAGGACTATCTGGCATGTGTAAAGGAACTCCAGATCAAATTAACTGAATGTGAAAAGAATTATCAGAAGAAATGTGGAAAACTTATCGATTTGGTATTGATGAATTTGAGAACACCATTTGACACGTTCATCTTGACTTTCCACACCAATTGGAAGGAACACAACGAAGATAGAAAGGATTACACCTTTAAATATTTGTGTGGCATTTGATTACTGATTAGCACAAATTGCTTGAAGAAGAAAATCTTGGTGGTAAAAATCAATCCCACTTGATCAAGGGAAAGAGCAAGTTGAATCACAAGGAAAGAGGATCATTTGATACCCCTACGTAAAGACCTGGATGCCATGACTAGAAAACTAAATGGAAAATAGATGCACCCCATCAAAGTTGAAAGAAGAAGACATGTCAGTGTTGTGGAAATACTAGACATGTGGAGAAAGTATGCTACAAGAAGATAGACGATTTATAGGAGAAGGTTAAACACCTTGAAGTAGACATGTTTGATGTATGTCGACACGCTGATAATTTCATCTTTCAAGTTGGAACTTCTCACACCTTGTTGTCTCATTCTGCACATAATGAATGGGTATTCGACTTCGAGTGCACTTGTCATATGGATAAGGATTCTTCCTTGTTCATGTCCTTGGATGAAGCCAAGGAGAGGAAGATTTATGTTGCCGATGATTTTTCTCTTGATACTGCTAGTCATGGTGATGTTACATGTCGACATGGAAAATTTTCGATGTCTATATGCCAAACCTCAGTGCCAATATGTTGTTTGTTGCTCATCTAACATAGACATGTAAGATTGTATAATTTTGGCTAGATCAATTCTATGTTTTAGATTTGAAGAAAGGTTAGCCAATTGTCGTCAAAGGGTTTCTTGGCCTAAAAGATAGTCTGTATATATTCTCTAACATGAATCGACCCGACAGTGAACCGACTACTCTTTTATTCCACATTGATGAGTGAATTATAACTTCACATGAACGACTCAGACACCTAAATTTTCAAAGTCTGCAGTCAATGGAAACTCAGAACACAGTTGTCGTTCTACCTAGAGTGTTTCCCTTGAAGGAGTATGTAAAGGTGGTGTGCTTGGCAAGCATCATTAGGCACCCTTTGACTCTGGAAAAGTGTGGTGAGCACCGAATCTCCTGGAGCTAGTTCAAAATGATTTATACTGCATCAATCTACCTTCCCTAGAAGGTGCAATGTATATTTTAACTTTTATTGATGATCTCTCTTGTTTCACTTGGGTCTATTTTCTGAAGAATAAGAATCTTGTCTTTGAAAAGTTCAAAGAGTTTAGAGATTTTGCTGAAAACCAATGTGGTCTACCCATCAAGTTCCTGATATCATATAATGGTAGTTATTATGTAAATAAACCTTTTGAATAATACTTGGTTCGATCTTATATTGACTAGCAGTGTTTGGTTCCTCACTCACCTTAGTATAATGGAATCACTAAATGCAAGAATCAGATGTTAGTCAAAATGGATAGATGTATTTTGCAGGCCAAATATCCACCTCCTCACTTCTGGGATAAAGCATATATTGTGAAAACAATTTTTGAAATCGCATATCAACTCCATATGTTCCTTCCATGACTCTAGTCGAATGATGGTGTGGAACGTATCCTTCAGTCGTCCACCTATGTGTTTTTGGATGTGTTTCATGGGCTCATATTTCTAATGATTGTAGAAATAAGTTGGATGAAAATATTCATGATTGCATCATGATGGGATACTCTGAATAATATAAGGCCTATCGACTATTTGATCCTATCAAACAAAAAATCATTATCAGAATAAATGTATGGCTTGATTAGAGGTATTTTGGCATCAAGTTGTTGAATTCCTCTAGATTGTTGTAGGGTGATCCCTTTGATGTTGTCTCCTGATAGTGGTTCTTCCATTTCTTTTTTCATTCCTTCAAATCAACAATTGAACAATATTCATGTTTCAACTAGACTGTCAACCTCTTAGTCGATTAGTCCGTCAATATTTGTTTTGACTGGTCTATCATCTCCATCGAAAAATTGTTCTAACTTTTGATCGAACTTCTACAGTGAAAAATAGTTCACCTATTTCTTATCTACCTGGATGGGATGCCAAGAAAATTGAAGCCATTGGAGCTGATGTCGGTGATATTTCCTCTGGAAAAAAAACTCAAAGTCAAAAGAAACATGCCATCATTCCATTAACAACTCTTGTTCTTGAAACTTTTGATCTTGTTTCCTAATCAGATGCTAAAGGACGACCTGAATGGGAACAAGCTATGGAGATAGATATTAATTATTTTTCAAATAATCATACTTGGGGCTTAGTTCCTCAATAGCAAGGAAATAATGTTGTGAAGTTTTGATGGGTCTATAGGACCAAAATTACCTTTTGAAAGTATTATTGAGTGACATAAAGCATTCTTAGTTGCGAAGGGATTTTCTCAACAAGATGGTATCGAATACATTGAGACATTTTCCCATGTTGCAAGGATGAACTATATTCAACTAATTATTTCCCTTGCTACTCGTTTTGGATGGAAAATCCATCAGATGGATGTGAAGAGTGTTTTTCTTCATGGAGACCTATAAATCCATCAGATGGATGTGAAGAGTGTTTTTCTTCATGGAGACCTATCTAAAGAAATTTTCATGCAAAAGCCACCTAGTTTTGTGACATATTCTAACTTGGTTTTTCAACTCAAGAAGTCACTTATTGGTTTGAAGAAAGCTCCCCAATCTTGTATGCTAATATCGATATTTTATTTCTTTGATTTGGTTTCAAACATCGTGAATTTGATCACAACTTTTATGTACTCCATACTGTAACGTCCCCGACCATCAACCCCATGGTCAGGAAATGCTACTACACGGAATAACACTTATATAGTATACATTTAAATGAATTTAAATGACTTAACACATTGTAAAAACATAATTACTGCTAACATACCGATTTAATGGAATTAACAGTAATTCATTCATTCAACGGAATACATGGTAATATTATAAGCATCACAGATATGCATTTTAATTGAAATTAAACACATAGTGATACTTATCTTTGAAACAGTAGTAACTCCACCAACTATGTGCAGACCTTCCACGAACCTCCCAGCCTTAGACCGCACTGCTAATCAGGCTCAACAGTGGATCACCCCCGAGCTGGGACCAAGCTCCACCAAAGGCAAGGGAATCCTAGACTAGGCTGAGGTTACAGGAAAACTGCATAGAGCTATTGGAAGGATTCTTTCTAGGAGCCTTCTTACGCCCACTACTTATGAACTCTCATTCCCCACATGCATATTCCACCCGGGAGTATAAACCTTCACAAGAATAGTCCATCAGTGCTTCACCTCCCTCTCTAGGTCTCAGCAACAGGTCAGATCAGGAATTCTCAGAGATCTGTAGCTGGTGCTGGACTCTCTCTGGGAGAAAACCTGTTCCCAATAGACTCTCTCACCTAGAGAGAGTTGCTCACAGGCCTGAAAACCTGCCTCTTCTACCACGGGCCTAACAACCCACTTCTTCAACTAGTTTCAGCCCAATTCCTATAAGGTGAGGATAACAGCAACAATAACTTGTCAATTCCACTCAGGAAACACAAAAGGAAGCAACACAAAGATAGTTCAGGTATGGGCTTGACTCTGCAAGAGCGGATAGGCTGTGCTCATAGAACACATAAGTGACATAGGTTTTCCATTGGTTTTTAGGGTGCGAGACAAGGAATCCACACAGAGGTTGAACATAGACTCAATGATTCCGACAGAGGTGTATCGACCTCTCAAGAAAACATCATAAGCTTTGGGTTTCAAAGTTGTGTGAGGCATGCAGAGATCAGATGCAGAGATTCCCTAGTTCAGACATCCCACAACAGAATGGAGGACGAACCCAGAGACAAGAAGGAATTCTCAGTTTCAGACAGCCCACAGAAGAATGGAGGATGAACCCAAAGACCAGACAGAATTCTTGGTATCAGACAACCCACAGAAGAATGGAGGATGAAACCAAAGACCAAATGGAATTCTCAGTTTCAAACAGCCCACGGCAGAATGGAGGAGGAACCTCGAACCCAACTGACGCTTCATATTTTAACCGCATGCATCCAGGTCGACACTTGTCTTCCTAGATCTACATGCATTCCCTTTTACACACTTGGATCTACATGTGTTGCCTCTCCCAGGACTTAGGATAAAAACATGTTTTGTCACAACTTTAGAATAATAATAGAATATTATTCTCAAGGACTTAAGCCCCTAATATTAGCTCCTATTTCCAACCTTTCAACCCCTTTTCCTTTACCCACCTTGTGGAATCTTAGTCCCCCATCACTCTTTCTTTGTGGTCGGTCTGCACACAACGATGTGATGCAAGTAATGCAAGCATATATGCAACTGGCCCAATCCTTTCTAGGATTTCAAATGGCCAACAAAATCTGGCTACCAACTTGGCGCAGTTTCCCAGCTTCAGGGAACTTATATTGGCTTTCACTTTTAGGAAAACATGATCACCCACTTTAAACTCTCTGTGGGTTCTGTTTTTATCGGCATAATTTTTCTTCCTGTCTTGGGAAACTTTCAAATTCTGCTTAATTTTTAGCATTTGATCTTCCATTTCCTTGAGAAAATTTAGCCCAACTATTTCCCTATCAGCTAGATTATCCCAGCTTATTGGAGTATTGCACTTTCTGCCATAAAGTGCTTCAAATGGGCTCATTTTCAATGATGTTTGATACCCATTATTGTAGGCGAATTCTACCAAGTGTAGGTAGTCTTCCCATTTCAATGGTTTGTCCATCACATACATCCTTAGAATGTCTTTTATTACTCAGTTCACCTACTCTGTCTGTCCATCAGAATCAGGATGATAAGTAGTGTTGAATTTTAGATTTGTTCTGAATCCTTTGAACAACCCCTTCCAGAACTTGGAGGTAAATTTTGGGTCTCTATCAGACACAATTGTCTTGGGAATTTTGTGCAATCATCCCACCTCATTCATAAATATGTTGGCAACATCCTCTGCTTTGTGAGTAGTCTTTAACAGAAGGAAATGGGCAGATTTCGTAATCTTTTCCACTACCACCATGATTGAATCATGTTTTTTGCATGTTCTGGGCAACCCTGTGGTGAAATCCATTGTCACCACTTCCCACTTCCACTCAGGAATGGGTAAAGGTTGCAGAAACCCTTCTAGGTGCTTGTGCTTAGCTTTAACCTTCTGGAACTTGTTGGCCCTTGGTCATGGTAGGAAGCAAAAAACAAGGAAGAGAAGGTGAAAAGTGAACTTTGCAGGAGACACAGTGACTGTCACTGGGTTGAAGTGAGCAAAAGAGCAGAAAAGATGGAGCGAAGTGAGGAAATGCAAGTCATTGGATGAGGAGATCAAGGATGATAGATCAGTAAGGAATGTGGATCGTGGACAAATCAGCAAGCGAAAAAAGACACTGTTGGATTCTTTGGAGCATCATGCGAGAAGGAAGGAAAGACAGGTTGGCAAAGTCTGGAAAAAGTAGATCAAGTTGACCTAGGGTTTTAGACACCTAGGGTTTTGTTATTTTAGGGTTTTGGCACCTAGGTTTTGGCCTAAGGCTGTCAGTGAGGTCTAGGGTTTTAGTATCTAGGGTTTTTGGCACCTAGGGTTCAACCTAAAAGTTGTCGATGAGGTGTTGTAATGTATAAATAGAGGTCTAAAGGGCCTAGGTTTGGTTGGTAATTCCACAGTACAATATTTTTATTGATCTAGATATAGTATTGTGTGAAGGATAATTGTATTGAGAGAGAGAAGTGATGAGAGAGAGGAAGCCTTCTAGTGTTGTAAGATATTTTGTTGTGTGTGAAGGTCAAGTCCTACAGTTGGGTGCGCAGGAAGAGGAGAGAAGGAGAGAGAAGAAAGAGGATTTGCTAGCTAAGAGTGCAGATTAGAACTGTATGCTTTACCTTAATAAATCATAAGCACAGTTTTGTGGACGTAGCCCTAGAGAGAGGGTGAACCACATACATATGTTGTTGTGTGTGTGATTGATGCTTTTATTATTTTATCTTTTATCGATCTTTCTTGTTGAATGATAGATGCATGATGTATTGGTGTTATAATAGATCCACTTGATATTCCCTTGGTTGTAGAAATATCTGTCCTTCAACCCCCTCATAGATACTTCGGGTGAGACTGCATCTGCTTCGCAAGTCTTGTTGAAAGGGCCAGTAGCTAGGGATTGTTGGTGCGCTCTTGTATTTGAACCCTGGGTCTACCCCTATGCCAACAAATGGTTCCATTGTCGGGACAGGAATCTTCATGAGAGAATGTCAAGGTGGTTCCCATCGAAGTCAGAGATTCAAAATTGGATAGAAGATCAAGAGAAGGACTTCGTTGAAGCCCAGAACAAGAACCCTAATCTTAGTATAGAAGATTGGTTGGAGAAATATATCTTTACTGACATTCACGAGATATTCTTTGGAGGGATCCATCAAGAGCTACATGAGTGGTTAGTTAGGTTAGCAGATACCCAGTTTGAGATAAGACCTAGATCTCCTATAGTTTGGACATCAGCATTTATCCAGAAGGTTAAAAGGGTTGATAACATTACATCCAGGGAAGTAGATCATTGGTTTGATAGTACCATTGGAGGGTATATCATTGAGTTTTATGTTGACACAGTAGAGTCATACATCCAAGATGAAAGATATTTCTTTAAAGGAACTAGAGAAAAAATTTTACAAGTCCTGAAGTTGAGACTCAAGATGTTGTTACATGAGAAGAACATCTTGAAGATACAGTAGATCGAGAAGATTTGAAAAGGCTAATGTTCAAAAATTCAGACAGCAAAAATGACACAAAAGTGGGACATACACGCAGTGGACGAGTATTTCGAGGGGTTCACCTTGAGAACCTCTTTAAGAAAAACTACGGGGAAGAGAGTTTCTACAGTGGAGAAGAGGCAGATATGACAAACAAAGAACATTCAGAACCCGTGGAGACAGAGGAAGAAGCAGCCAAAGAACTTTGTCGAAACAAGCTAGAAACCTCAGAAACTGCATAGGCAACTGAAGTAAGTAATATCAATCCTCCTATTGTTTCAGAAATGCTAAGTAATCATAACATTCCAAATCACTTGAGTCTTCTATTACTAGTATCTCAGCATCCACTCAGACAGGAAACCTAGGCAAATCCATGGCAGATGAGATGAGGCTCCCTATCTTTAGAGGAGATGGATTTGAAGATCTTGATCAACACTGGTTCCTATGTGAGGCCGTATGGAACATTAAAAATATTACCAATGAAGTTGTTAAAAGAAACTAGTTTAGCACTACACTGAGAGACCATGTGTTGAGATGGTACATGAAACTTGTCCAAGGACTTACACAACCTAAGCTAATGAATGAGATCAAGAATGCGTTGATTGCAAAATTTAAGAAACCTAATTCGGAGTCCCAATGTATTATAGAGATGAAAGAGATCAAGAAAAAGGTAGCCAAACATGTTTGGGAGTTTGATCAGACATTCAAGACCCTTATAGGAAGATTGACCTTTAAGATGTCGGATGAGCAGAACAAAGAATGGTTCATCATTGCTCTCTTACCACATATCAGAGTCCCCCTGATGTAGCAGAAGATTTCTTCGTAGGCAGAAGCATTGGAGATCTCCATGAAGCTTGAATCAACCCCTATGGGAGAATCCAGCTTAGGTATGAGTCAGATCTTGAGTCAGCTAACTAGTTTGTCTCTACAGATCGAAGACATGAAGAAAGACAAGGGAAAATACAAAAGAGAACACATATGGTGTGTCAGATGCAGATCAAAAGTTCATGACAAGGAACACTGCCCTCTATTCAATTAATACTTGGCTTCCAGTGCTCCAAGCCCCTTGAATCAAGTCACCTTACCTTGGTGCGAAGTATGCAGAAATCAACATTGCCCTAGTGAGTGTTATTACATGCAGAAATACATTCATAAACCCACAAACTTGTATTGCACATTCTCTAAATTAGTAGAGCATAAAGATAGAGATTGTAGAGCTTATGATCTCATGCATGAAAGATCAAGAGACATATACAAGATCCAAGGAAAAGTACATCAAGAAGGAAACAATGTGAAGTATAACTCCCCAGGAAGAGGAAACTTCAATCCTCGTGGTGGATATAGAGGATGGGGATGAGGAGGGGGAATGGGCTGAGGCCAAGGACAAATAATCTGTTATAACTGCATGCAGCCAGGACATCTAGCAAGGGACTGTTAGAACCCTTGTACCAATTTCAGTTATTGCAACTCCTTTGAGCATGTCATTGAGGATTTCCCTGTGCTGGTATCCAAGCTTCGGGAAAGACGAGGACCCCAACAGAACCCACAAGTGAAATTGATCTATGTTGAACCTCGTGGAGCAGACCCTAGAGTCGTTGTTATTACTCAAGGAGGCACTGCTATAGGATAGGACAGAGTGACCTAAGGGAAGCCTATAGAAGAATCAAGAACCAAAAAAGCTACAGAAAAGACCCAAATATTTGATGCGAAGAAAGAAAGACAAATCTTTGAGGAAGCAAGGCAAAAGTTCAAAGCAGATCCAGGTTCTTCCTCCAAAACACGACCAGAAATAAGAGAATATGGGATTCCTTAGGCATTTGATCAGTCGGATTCACCAAAAGGAGGAAAAGAGGTTAGTAAGATCATTGAATTTTTATACACTTGTATTAAGTTAATTCAGGATGGGAATGTTGTGCAAGAATTACAGAACTTAATCAGGCAATATGAGCTAGGGAAGATAGAACCCTTACTGAATAGGGTAGTACACCAAATTGGTAAGAAGAGAAGGACAAAACAAATAAAGAATTACATTTGAATGCTCAAATAGGAGAGTATGATATAGAATATGTGGTCCTCGACTTAGGGTCGGAGGTCAATGTCATGACAAAGCAAACTTGGGCACTAATGGGAAAATCGAGGTTGATCTATTCCCCTATCAAACTTAGGATGGATAATCAGCAAGTTGTCAACCCATTCAGACAATTGGAGAATATCCCTGTGGACATTGAAGGAGTTAGAACCTTTGCAGATTTTGAGGTAATTGAAATTGTTGATGACAGCTACCCTTACCCTGCATTGCTAGGAATTTATTGGGCCTTCAAAAATTCCACTGTTGTTGATTTGAAGAAAAGATGTATTAAATTTCAAAGAGATGGCCTTAGGGTCATTGCACCCTTAGATCCAGATGAAGGTTCATGATACACAGAGCCCATCAGAGAAGAAGATCATGCATACGAATTGGAAAACATCTACAAACTAACAGTCAGACAGGAAGATTACATCAACCATATAGCCGATGGGAATCTAAGCTGGTGAAGTGACAGGGTATGCTCATGAGATTCAGAAGAAGCACTGGAGAATTGGCAGAACCATATGTATGAAGTATCTACCAGAATATGTGTTATATTAACTAAAGAAGTTCATTGGATCGGCACAACAATGAGTAACTTACCCACATTTGATGGTCTGAACCCTTTAGAAGCCTTCCTATCATATTTTGAAACAAAACCCTTTAGAAGCCTTCCTATCATATTTTGAAACAAGTGTACCAATACAACAGAGATTGTTGGAAATGAAGGAGGCCCTGAAAGCCACACCAGAAAGATGGTGGGGGACACATAAAATCAATATCATAAAATATACCCAATGCGAACCTTGATGACAGTGCGGTTCTCAACACAAGCAGTAAGTTCTGAAGTAAGATATATTAGTCGAAGTTTCCCAAAGGACCACGTGTGAAGTTTTGAAGTGTCCTAGAGTGACATTCCTTGAGAACGATGGGTGAATAGATTCATTAACACACTGGACACGACCCCTATCAACTAGTACCTTCAAGTGGAGTTTCACCTCATCACTACAGATTAGGAAGGTATGATTCAGAACTTTGTAACCACCTTTTTATTTGAAATTGAATATCCTTCAGTAGACCAAGAATTACATATTATGAGAAAGAAGGTATTCAAGGAAGCATCTAACCTCCCTATGGAACAAGAAGAGGACAAATGGACTGCGCCTCTCCAGTAATTGTAGAGTTGCTACAACACCAATGTCGATGATGACAATGATGATGATCCGAGAAAGGTAAACATCACTGAGACAGAAGGCCAAAGAGATGTGGACGGACTAGGAGTTGAGCTACCATTTATTGGTCAGCCAATCAAGATCAAAAAGGTCAATATTGGAACAGAGGAGACACCAAATCTTGCCAATGTCGGAGATTATTGGGATGCTACTACCATTGACATGATTACAGAGTTGTTGAACGAATATCAGGACTTGTTTCTGACCAATTTCACTGATATGAAGGGTATCAAAGGACCTATGGGAGAGATGAGAATACATTTGAAACCAGGTGTGAAGCCAATCAAGCAAAGACCCTACTGATTGAATCCAAAATACAAGTAAAAAATGAAGATTGAGCTCGACAGAATGCTGGAAGAAGGGATTATTGAACCTGTCGAAGAATCAGAGTGGATCAACCATATGGTGGTACAAGACAATAAGACAGGAAAAATCAGGATATGCGTGGACCTCAGGAAGTTGAATGATTCCTGTATGCCTGACCCTTTCCCTACACCATTCACTGATGAAGTGTTAGACAACGTGGGAGGCCAGGAGGTATATTCTTTTACAGATGGACTTTCAGGATACCATCAGATCTGGATTGCTAAGGAGGACCGCCACAAGACCACGTTTTCCATAGAACGGGGATCCTACCAATATACAATGATGCCATTTGGACTGAAGAATGCCCCAACCATCTTTTCTAGGGTGGTGGTCGAATTGTTTAAAGAATTTTTGCATAAATATTTAGAAGCATATTTTGATGATTGGACTGTGTTTAGTCTATTGAAAAATCATATTGAATGCCTAAGACTAATGTTGGATAAATGCAGGCAGTGTCAAATT
>CBVK0102874757.1:0-13277 GCA_900067695.1 Picea abies | reverse complement strand
TGGGCCATATATACAAAACACTCTTCCTCAATTAAGGTATTGGATAAGAGCTCAACAACTAATTTCAATTAAGGACTCTCACATTCAATCAGAAGGATGGCCTCTAGTCCATGCACTATGATGTAGCAAATAGAAACATTCATATCATACATCACAAATATTACTCAAATATATAGCATAAAGAACAATGCACAATGGACCGTATGAGCAAAATATGATACCTTTATTGATAGGGAAGCATTGTTCAATTGCCTCTTCGACAGGGAAACCTCAAACAAAGCAGAGCTCATATTAAAAATGATTTCCAAGACACCTTTCACATGCTTCTATATCTTTATATAGTACTTTCTATCCCCTAAGAACATTCTAGAGAAGGATATTCTAGTAGGTGAAACCTTCTAGTAAGCCTTCCTACAATAATTGTGTTCACACTACTACTTAGGCCTTATTTACTAATGATGGCCTCCATACATAGCAATGCATGATAATCTATATACTTAGGGGGTTAGAGAGGTTAGGACCCTAACATGCCCCCCACCTTAAAAAAAACCTTGTCATCAAGGCTTGAGATGTGGAAAGTGCTATAGAATGGATGTTGGTTCCCATGTAGCATCTTTTGGATGTGTATTCTTCCATTGTACTAAGACTTCATAGATCATGTGTTGGTGGAGTTGATGCTCTTGTTTGTTAAGGATGGCCTTTGGCTACTGCCAAATGGAACCTTCTTCATCCAATTTGGGTAGATTAGTTTGAACTAACAATTGGATCCGACCACTTTCTTAGGAAACATGAAAGACTGGAAGGATCTTAGAGTGGCTGGGAAGTGCTAATTTGTAAGCCACCAACCCAATACGTTTGAGTATTGTATAGGGGTCATAAAACTTTGGATCCAAATTCTGGTGGTGGTCTTGTTTGAGGGATGTATTTTTATATGTAAGTAGATGAAGGAAGACTTGACCCCCTTCTTTAAAATAGTGTTTAGAGCGATGTTGATCAACCTATTTTTTCATCCAATTTTGAGCCATGATTGTATTACCTTTGAGAGTGTGCAAAATGTCAGCCTTAGATGTAATGGTTTTTTCAACCTATTGTACCTTGGAGACACATGGTAGGTAAGATAATATAGATGGAGGGTTTTGGTCATAGAATGCCTCAAATGTGGTCATGTGAGTGGCACCATGATAAGTTGTATTGTAACACCATCAAGCCAAGGGTAACCACTAATCCCATTGAGGCCATCGTTATGATGTGAAGCACCTCAAATATGCTTCCAAACACTTCTTGACAACTTCTATTTGACCATCAGTCTATGGGTGATAGACATTGCTAAGATTCAATTGGATGCCATGTAGCATTAACTTTTCTTTCCAGAAGTTACTATTGAAAGTGGGATGATGGTCCATGACAATAGATTATGGCATGCCATGTAGTTTGAAGATATTATCCATGAAGACTTGAGAAACTTTGGAAGCTTTCAAGGGGTGTTGGAGGGAACAAAAATGAGCATATTTAGAAAGATGATTGGCCACAACCATAATCACTAACTTATTGCCAAACTTGGGAACCCCACAATGAAGTCCATGGAAATTTCTTTCCATACTGTAGGTGGAATAGGTAAAGGTTATAGTGCACCTAGGGTCTTCATGATTTCTCCTTTATGTTGTTGGAAAATATCACATTCATCCACAAAGTTGTGGATGTCCTTTTTCACGCCGTCCCAAAAGAAGGAAAATTTGATTCATTCATATGCTTTATGAAATCTAAAATGAACCACCATTGAGGATGCATGGAGTTCAGATAACACAGTGGCTTTAAAATTAGACTTCTTGATCAAATACAAACACCCTTTATAGAAGAGTTCATCATTGTGCTAAGTGTAGTAGTAAGATACATTAGAATCATGCTGAAGTTGTTGGATGAGGCGGACAATATTGGAATTGATGAACCATTCATTACAAATTTCATTCACTTAATTAGATACAAGGAAGGAGAGTGCAAAGAGGAACCGTTCCTCTTCTTAATTTCTAGAAAGAACATCAATGACCACATTCTCCTTACCCTTCTTGTAAATGATCTCATAATCATAGCCTATCATTTTGGTAACCCATTTATGTTTTTCTCCAAAAAGTGTTTGAGGCTATGATGTTAAGTTTTGATCTAGAAACGATGCCTAATCAAGTAAGGACACTAGATATCCACAACATGCAAAATGGCTAACATTTCTTTTCATAGGTTTACTTGCCCAAGTGTTTATCACAAAGTTGTTTACTGGTATAGGCCAAGGGTATGTCATCTTGCAAGAGAACTACCCCTATGCCTTTTCTTGAGGCATCACATTGCAAAAAAAAGAAGTCTTTGTGAAGTCATGCACGTAAATTATTGGGGTTGTACACACAAAATATTTTAATTCCTAGAAGGCTTGGTGTGCCATTGTAGTCCATTTGAAAAAAAATTTCTTAAGTAAGGTAGTGAGAGGAGCTGCGATTTCTCAATAATTCTCAATGAACGTTCTACAATACCCTATTAGACCAAGAAAAATACATAAACTTTTAAGAGTTGTAGGATGAAGCCAATCCTTCATTGTTTCAATTCCCTTTGGGTCCACTCATACACCATCCTTACTAACAATATGGCCCAAATATTCAACTTTAGAAAGGCCGAAATGTTAATCCCTAGAAAAAGCCCCATGTTAAGTATAAAACCCATTATTAATCCCTAAATATTGAATTATTACAATTGTAGTGTTATATTTATATGTAGGCTAGAACCTTTCATTGTACCCTTTCAATATAATTGCACCCTTTGTCTCCTATATATACCAAGGAGACTGTTGAGCACTCAACACACCCTAAAAGTCTACGTCAAATTTCACTTTTTGGATACCACTTGATCTCTTGTGAATGTGTAATTCGATCTTAGTATGAAAATGTTGTCTTTACTTGTCTTTTGTTTTTCATTTTAAGTCTTTGAAAGTTGTTCGGGCAAGAAAAAATCATAATGATTTAACAAAGACTAGCATTTTATGAAAGAACTGGGAGGACCAAAATAACCAAGCCCCGACCCCCATTGGTGTCAGCAGACGAAAGTCTTAATTATGTGATAGGCACTACGCAAGAAATGTCGCCGATGACCGACCCTCATCGGTGTCGGGAAATTTGGAAGAGAGTAAGCGTCGTGCGAGTAAAGGAAGGATATCATCGATTTCCAACTGCCGAAATGTTATCGGCATCAAGGATTTACGAAGATATAACATGCAAAGAAACTACATGCCTGAACAAATCCTCGATACCCATCGGCATCAGAAGTTTACGATGGATCTATGCTAGTGATAGATATCCATATGGATCTCATGACATATATAATTGTGATTCCATCAGATGGGGTGACACCTAGCTACCATGCAACACTCAGAACACATGCGCCTGGTGTAGCTAACACCCGCAGCCACCAACCTTCCTCCCCGTCAACTCATCATGCCTAGCATTCACTTTAGATGGCGGGTAGTGTACTTGCACATGAAGGAGGTTTTAATGGTGCAATACAACATCGGCTGAGGCTTACCAGAGAAGGTACAAGGCAGATCAATGCCATCACTTCAGTCTTTATGGATCATTTCCCTATCACTTTCGTTGTTTTTTATGGAGGTAAGGCATAGCAATGGTTATTTCATTCTAGATTCACACTTAGTTTCCCATTCATCGCTTAGTATTTCTCCCCTCTAATGTCATGCTATTGTAATTGTTTGTGTCTCTCTAATGCCATGTGAATGGGGCAAGCCAAAGCATGGGCCAATCTATTACAATTTCATGGCCCAGCACCATCGACCTGGCCCCTCTTCGTCCCTATCTTTCCCCCCCATCCCCTTCATCAACCATGTTGGCCCTCCCCAGTCTGATCATAATTGGACTGATGAACCCTTGTGCATTTCTTCAAGCCCTCAAAACCCCCTGTGCAATTCAAAACAACCGCCTCAAAGTGTTGACCCTATGACTAAATTGGGTGGAGGAAGAGATTCCTCTAGAATGGCAAGAGGAATCAACTACGTCAACTGCACCAAATGTTAACAAGCCTCCAAACGTCCATCCTGTGACATAATTGGGTGGTTGTCTAGTTGAGGAAGAGGTTTCTCCATAATGGCTAAATAAAACAACAATGTTGACTCCTCCAAATATTAATGAGCCTCCAAACATCCATATTGTGACAGAATTGGGTGGTTGTCTAGTCGAGGAAGAGATTCCTCTAGAATGGTTGGAGGAAACAATAGTGTTGACTACACCAGATGCTAAGGAGACTCCAAATGTTTCAACCCCAGCACCAGAACCACCTAGTCCCCTCAAGTTCTTAGAAGATTGTTTGCAGCTAATCTTTGAAATGTGACGGGACATGGTCAACCAAATCCATCGTCAGGACATCCTCAGTTGTCGCCTGGATATCTTGTTTGACTCCTTGTCAAGCGAGCCCGCTAAGCGATGATGCCCAACTTTCTGCCAACCATTCACTTTCTCTCCCATCAATGAAGGTCACTCAGGTTCACCTACTATCTAGTTTTTTTGTTGTTATGTTATCAAGTCAAGAGAAGCGACAATTGGAGTTAGATTTAGGACTAGTTTTGTTTTGGTACTGTGAATAAAAACATGCTTGCATGTTTTGCAAGCCACCTGTTCTGGTTTCCATTTGTATGGCATAACAGGTTGAAAACTTTGACATGTGTATTTCTATGAATACTCTTTAAGGTAATATATATATATATATATTTGTATTTACAAAAATTGTGATGAAATTGGTTTATAGGTTAAGAGAATTGAGTATGATAGCAATGCTTGCTAACAAACAAGTTAATGTTATAATAAAAAAGGATAGAATGTCTTCTAGACTTAACTTGGAGGTCAATCATATACCCATCTTAAACCTAGATCTATCAAGCACCAAGAGAGATCAAATTTTTAAGGTGTAAAATTTGTTATCATTTCATTCGATGTCTAGTATTAATTCCTTCATATTAAATGATAGAAAAAAAATTACACCTTAAGAAATTTGATCCTTCTCGGTGCTTAATATATCCAAGTTTAAGATGGATCTACACTAGTGATACATATCCATGTGGACCTTGTAACATCTATAATTGTGATGAAATTGGTTTGCAAGTTATGAGAATTGAGTATTATAGTAATGTTTGCTAATAAGTAAGTTAATGTTATAATCAAAATGGCTAGAATGTCTTGTAGATTTAACTTGAAGGTCAAGCATATGAAAAAAGGAAAGGGACAAAGGTTGTTGGTGCCTCTAGAAAATAACTCAAACATGGTGCTTCATTGTGATTGAATTGCAAAAATAGAATTGTGGATGTTCTTGTTTTAAGAATAATACCTTCAAACAAGAATTGGAGCAAAAAATGTATAGTAAAGGTATAGAAGATACCAACAAATGGAGAGAGGGTTACACTCTCATGTAAATAAGAAAAACGTATGTTCTTAAATACTAAAGTTAAGGAAGGGCATGGCATTTCATATGATGAATACTTAAGTTGCTTGAAGATATTGCAGCACTAAGGTGATGACTATAGTAGTAAATGAGTATTCCTAGTGTAAGATGAAGATAGAGAGCGCTAAGTGTATTACATATATACATAAGGGCAATGAGCCAAAGTAGAACATAAGACTTGCAATTGATAATACAACCATATTGCTTCCATAATGGAAATAGAAAGAGTGCATGTGTTTGGGAATCAAAAGTTGCCATAGTTAGGTAGAATTTGAAAGCAACCCATGACAACAACAAAGCTACAAATGATTGGAGAACAAGTGTAGTGTTGTATGTTGGGCATGCCATCCATACACTTGTGAAAATGAAGAGAGTTTTCTCATCTTGACTTTTTTCTTTTACAAAGTTGTATGTTAACAAAGTAGCAAGCATTATTGTATGAACAGTTATTGAATTGCTTCTTAGATGAGAATTTTTAAAACCAATGAATTTATATGATTAACAATGTGTACATAAATCAGATCAACAGTAAGTTTTGGCAAATCCTTTCCATGCATAAAAATTGGAAGAGAGAATTCCTTACTCTATCTCTTGCAATGTTCACAAATGTTATTCACATTTCTCTAGTGGAGAAAGTTGCATATCTGTGAACAATTAAGACATGTGAACATAATAAGTGTAACAACTAATATTTATTGGAATGCATATGTGTAGTGAAAATGGCTTTGCATGTGCATTCATATATGTAATTTGAGTACATATATTGCTATGTCGATACATGTGGTTCGTGTGAGAACCTTTTATGAAAAATTGTGTTAGTTTAAGAAAATAAAATGTTCTGTTCAAGTGGTTATGAGATTGTAACCTAGATAAGGTGAAACCTATGACATGAGTGTGAGAAAGGAATGCCATGTGACAAACCATGTTAGAATGGCATGGTATTGATGGACTTATTAGATCACTGCACAAGTACCTAATGGTCTTCCAACTTGTATCGATGTCCTAGAATGTAACCCCCTCACTTAAGAGAGGTTGAAAAAGGTGTCCATATGGCCAATCAGGAGTTGGTGAGGTGTTTGGATTATGTGTCGAAGCATTGCCTAAGTCTTGCAACTATGTGAATTTCTTGTTATGGTAGTATGGTATTCTTGTAATGCAATTGCACATTAAGTGGGGTTTTTAATTACATATGAAAATATATAAATCTCGGTAATGTCCATGAGTTGGATCATTTTGTTGATGCTTGCACATATATAAGAATGAATATGGCATTGCAAATAAAAATGATATCAATGACTTATGCATGATATTATAATGTTTTGTATAGATAGGATGGTAAGTTAAAAGTAGCTCCACAACATTATGATGGGGTTCCCTATACTTTGAATAAAAGATGGATTGCTACAAATCCTATATGGTTCTTTGGTGAGTTTGTAAATGTATTAACTCATAGAGAATATTATAACTAAGATGAGTCATAGAATGTTCTATTTATGCACTTATTCCAAAAGGACATGTTGGTGTAAGAATACACTATGAAGCTCCAAGTCTTATATTTAAAGTCCAAATTATTTGGATATCTTATGCAAAATATCTATATCTAAAATCTAAGGTCAAAAAATTGGTCTAAGATAATAATGTGCGAAATTGTTTTTTTGTTTGGAGAAAGTCATTATTTTAGCCAGGAGAGAAAAGAGTAATACTAAAACTATAAAGTAAAAGGTACTTGGCTCTAGTAAAAAGGTTTATGCATATGATAGGAAGGCCAAGGAAGAGGGAGACAAATGTCACATATAAAAAATAGTATTCATCTTCTTATCCAAAAATATAATCCATCAACCTCAAAACCTAATGTAAATGCTCTCAACCTCAATTTAAATACATGTATGCAACCCTAAAAAAAAAATTATGGTTAAAGATCTGCACCAAACTAACTCTAAATATGAACCTAGGGAGGATATTCTTTTTGAACAACCATATAATGATTCTAATCGACAATACCAATCCCCTTCACCATTAA
This sequence comes from Picea abies, assembly GCA_900067695.1. Lineage (NCBI taxonomy): Eukaryota > Viridiplantae > Streptophyta > Pinopsida > Pinales > Pinaceae > Picea > Picea abies. The sequence continues at coordinate 5,776 of CBVK0102874757.1, read as the reverse complement.
AAGTGGGAGAACCCTCATGCTCATTTGCTACAATGACAAAGTTGAGTAGTCTTCATATATTCAAATTTAAGCCTACATTAACAACAAAATCCCCTTGTTTACGTTGATCCTTCTAGTACCCTAAACAGTCTTGGTAAGAAACAAATCAAGTGATTGGATTTCCATATTAATACATGTAAGACACCTGACCCCCTAATCCTTACTTAGGTCGATGGGATGTCAAAATTTCCTCTTTTTTAACTTAGTTAATTTATCTCAGTGAACCCCATAAATGGATTATTGTCATCGAGAGCTTTCTAATGACTTTTAGCATGCTCAATTCTAAGATCTGGATCAAAATTTATAGCCTCCCAAAGTTTTTGTCCCTTCATTGGCTATAGGACACCTCACTGCCATGTGGCTCCATGTCATCATTCCCATCCAACATGGCACCTTCCACCTAGCCCACTAGGCCCACTAGATCAATGGCTCTAATCTTTTGGAGCTTTTCTTTATCATCGTCGTCAAGATTTATACTCCCGTGGAGTATCAATTCTCCAACCAGAGTTTCGACAATGATCCCATCTTCCAGATCTGATGGTTTTTGGGACCTGACTTCGACGGGTTCAATTGTCTCAGTGCCTATTAAATGCTCGATGACCAACGTCCACCTTCCCACCTTTGTTGATGAAGCTAGTGGGATCCAAAACATACCTACGGTCGATATTTTCCTATTCATTGATCAACAAATGAGGTTCCTCAGGATCCCCTCTGACGAAGTCCCAGTCTATGGACCATTTCATCATCGACACTCCCTGAGATCTGTTACTTGGTTCACTAACCTTTTAAGCTCCGACGATGATGCATCTCACATCAACAGTCCAAATCCCATCGATGTTTATTTTCGGTAGATCAACAATTGTTGTTCAACCCCAAACCTAGTCATCGTCGGCACTCATACCTATCCATGACAAGGGACCATGACCAACATTCACTGATGAGAAATCGAGGATTGACGTCCTCCATGTCTAACGACTAATATCATCACATCATCCAAAGGTGGAAACGCAACATGGCTCACACTTGGACCCCTTCTACCAAACATGGGATGACACATGGCCCTGTCACTTCCTATCACCTATCATGATGCGTGGTACTTCCACATCATCATGACAATATAATCCATTTTAGCTCTTGACTGAAAACTACAACAATCTATGGAAAGGATAATTCCTCACCTCGATCAATGGTTTTTGTTTTTCCTTTCAGGGTCTTCATCATCATCGAGGTTTTCTACCCACACAAGCCTATTTTCGTCATCGACTTTCTTCCAATGGAGCTCCAAATACTCAACCCCAAAATCTCCGATGACGATCCACTTATGGGGCTCCCTCCTAGATTTGATGGTCCTTAGGTCGAGCATCCAACAACTCTAGTTGTGTCGACGATACTAACTAGCATAGACATTAACATCCAAGACTTTGACGTTCCTCATGGTGTAGCATGAGACCCACAAAGATCGACAACTTAGTTTTCATCTCACTCATCCATCGATCAATGGTCATCGTTAGCCCCGACATCTCATTGTCATCGACACTTGCCTTCTTCTAGCCTTTGGTCTAGACCCAACTCTCTTGAACGAACGACTAGGATCTGTTAGTGACCAGATCCTATGGCCCAGGTTAAAAGTGAGTTCATAATGTTTCTCAACCTTCTCCTAGATGACCCTCATCTATTAACCACTCCCAAAAAGACACCTATCACCCCTAGGATACGCTGGCTATTGATTCATCAAGCCACATCATCACTCCCTCTTATAGCCTAAGTGGGGGTTTTCTAGAGATTGACGACATAGGTGTACTCTTATTTAAGCATTGATCGATGACTCTCATTGATTTTTATGTCTTATCATCATCAACATTTTCTAGCTTGACTCTCACTTTCAAGTTCTTTGATCTCTGACGATGATTCATATCGCGTCGACGGCCCAAATCACACCTCCATTACCTTAAACGGATCGACGGTGGTCATTCTTTCTTAGTTTTTGTATCATCATTGGTTCTCTTTGGACTATCCCTTGTCTTATCTAACATTCTCTCTCGATGATGATGCATCTGACACCAATGGTCCAGGTCTCGTCGAAGTCATCTCAATCAAACCAACGGTCCTCGTCCCATCTCTAGAACCTCATCATCGTCGGTGGACTTCACGTGAGTCCCAACACTCGATCGTCCCCGATGACGATGATTTCCCCAACAAGGGGCTAAGATCTCTCGGCCTACAGATATAACAATTTAGATCACATTCGAAGTCATAAAGGCTTCCAGTCCCTCCAGGTCTACTCGCATCTATTGAATACTCCCTCAGTGATGCATGTCACCACTGGGATACACTAGTTGTTGAGTTGGAAAACCATGTCCTTATGATGTCACTATAACCTTTTATCACTTAATTAGGGCCTTCTAAAGATCTACGATGGAGATTAACTCCTACCTTCTTACTGATCAATGGCTCTCGTCAACCCTCATGCCTTTATCATCGTCAGTACTTTGGAGTCTACACTCCAACTTCACTAACCCTTCACTCCCGACGACGATGTGCCCGAGATCAATGGTCTAGATCTTGTCAAAAATTATTTTGACAGATCAACGGTTTTCATTTCCTCTCAAGGTTTTCATTATCGTCATCATCGGAGCTCCTTAACCCCAACTCTTGGTCCAACCAAGGGATCGCTCTCTTAACAACGATGCCTTTCCAATGAAGGGATGAGATTTATTTACCCCGCATGATCTGATAGTCACTATTACTCGACGATTTCAACAGGGTTAAATGGTTATAAGAAATACCTTTGGAATTAGTAGTCCCGCAGTCTCACACTGTATCATCTTACGAGGGTACCTAACTTGACTCCCCTAGGCTCTTAATCCAGTTAAAATGACAACAAACCTACCACGTGACATCCAATCAAGGATTTTATTCCTCGTGAATATCCTATGTTAAGGGGGAGGTAAGGGTATGGTGTTTATCAACCTTCTTGGGCCTCCAACACATAAACAATATTATTACTTCATTATCCCCTTTAAGGGAGATTTCAGTACTACATCCCTTTCGAGAATTATCATTTATTTCATATGGGTCTAGTTCACTTTCTCTGGGGACCCATTATATATATATCCCTTGTGCTCACAGAAATCATAAACACAGGTTCATTTTCTTTATCTCAAAAACATTACAGGATGCTCATAATGAGTTGTGTAAGGCATGTACCAGTCTCACATAGTCCTTGTATCACCAAACATAATTATTCACCAATGGAATAGGTACTAATTCCATAGGTTAAACATACACATTCATATCACAATTTACAGACAATCAACCATATCTTTTAGTCCTATTACACAAAGTATATTGAAATACTTATATGTTTCAAGCAATGACCATCCAACTAACTGTGGGTGTGCACCTCTCCACCCAACCATAGGCTCATATGCACTTAAAATATTCACTATGGCCACTCCTGTGCCAGGCCATGGTACCACTAGGGAATTCACTCAGGTTCGTCAACTCCAAAAGCTTAGAATCTAGAGCTCCCTCGCTCTAGTTCTCTTACACCTCTCTCTCTTTCAAGTCTCCTATAGACTTCTAAAAACTCATCTCTCTCTCTCTCTCTCTCTCTCTCTCTAGAGCTCCCTCGCTATGGTTCTCTTACACCTCTCTCTCTCTTTCAAGTCTCTTATAGACTTCTAAAAACTCATCTCTCTCTCTTTCAAGTCTCTTATAGACTTCTAAAAACTCATCTCTCTCTCTTTCAAGTCTCTTATAGACTTCTAAAAACTCTCTCTATCTCTCTCTCTCTCTCTCTCTCAAGTCTCCTATAGACTTCTAAAAACTCTTCTCTCTCTCTCTCTCTCTTTCAAGTCTCCTATAGACTTCTAAAATCTCTCTCTCTCTCTCTCTCTCTCTCTCTCTCTCTCTCTCTCTTTCAAGTCTCCTATAGACTTCTAAAAAATCTCTCTCTCTCTCTCTCTCAAGTCTCCTATAGACTTCTAAAATCTCTCTCTCTCTCTCTCTCTCTCTCTCTCTCTCTCTCTCTCTCAAGTCTCCTATAGACTTCTAAAAAATCTCTCTCTCTCTCTCAAGTCTCCTATAGACTTCTAAAAACTCTCTCTCTCTCTCTCAAGTCTCCTATAGACTTCTAAAAACTCTCTCTCTCTCTCTCTCTCTCTCTCTCTCTCTCTCTCTCTCTCCCCATGCACCCATGTCATTTTCCTGCTCAAAACCCATATTTGATCTTCCCCCCCTCGGGTATTCTTCTCTTGCACACATTTTTCCTGGAAGGTTCTCGACCAGAAGGAAGCTGTGGGGTCAATCTCAGGCTACAGGAAATGGTACTATTTTGTACTTCTAGCTGACAATTTCTACTGCCACAAACAGATCTTCCATACTCTTATTCATTGAGGGTGGTTGGTTGTTCAACTACCACCCCCTCTCATTAATTTATTTGTCTCGAAACTAGGAAATGGAAATAACTTATTATTTTCCAAATCAAATATCTCAGCAAGGAGATTTGGGTCATCTTAGCATAATGAACATCCTCGGTAGGCTCCCTTCTTATTTCCTCTAGTGGTATCATGGCCAGTACATTAAGGCTTCTCCCCACAGTCAGTTGTTGGCATTTTCCATTAAACAATAATACATTTGCAATATTTGCATGCCATTGTATGACAATAATTAATCATGATTAATTACAAGTTGGGGCGAACATGGGTATTACAACGCATTTGAATGTTTCCCCATCAACCTACCTATATTAATGCATAACTCTATGGTGAGTGGGTTGAGTGCAGAGAGAGAGAGAGCTACCTATATTAATGTATAACTCCATGGCGAGTGGGAAATACTTGAAAGAGAGAGGTGTAAGATAACTAGAGCGAGAGAGCTCTAGGTTCAACCCACTCACCATGGAGTTATGAAATAATTGAAAAAACAGGAGGATTTGGAAGGGGGGAGAAAATATATCTTATTAATTAATGATAAAAAGTGTGTACTTGGATCTTATTATGGCACCTCCTTCACTATCGTCTGACAGAGATATGAGTTATGAGTTCTTAGAAGTTTGTGGGAGACTTGAAAGAGAGAGGTGTAAGAGAACCAGAGCGAGGGAGATCTGGATTGAACCCACTCACCATGGAGTTATGCAATAATTGACAAAACATGAGGATTTGGAGGGGGGGAGAAAATATATCTTATTGATTAACGACAACAAGTGTGTACTTGGATCTTATTATGGCACCTCCTTCACTATCGTCTAGGTCCTCTTGTCTTTACCATATGTAGTCATCTCTCCATCACTGTAATCATGGTCCTATTGTGGTAGAATGGCAAAGGAATGGCCAACCAATTTCCACACAAGACTAAATTACCACTTGGAGAACCAAATTTTGGTTCTACTCAAGTGAAGTGAAACAAAAGGCCAAAGATCATAAACTATCAACTATAAATTCTCTAGATTAATGGAACCTTCTCTTGTCATGTCCTTTTCAGCCCCAAAATCTATTATTTATCTTAGTAGGGGGTGACATAGTCGAGGAAGGAATATTTGCATGTCATACAAGTGATTGCCATGCATAACCTCTACTCATAACCTATGCATTATGTACCATTTTTTGGGTGTTTTGTGTTGATGTTTTACTTATACAACTAGCGGTTACAGTTCTTCTTTATTATTATAATCATTTAGCACATTTGTTGTATAAATAAGATCACTGAAAGAGAGGCAATCACAAAAACAATAGAG
>CBVK0102874741.1:0-11018 GCA_900067695.1 Picea abies | reverse complement strand
TGTGTTTTCTTTACTTAGTTATGTGACAAATTCCAATCTAAAATGTAATTAGCATATGCATCAGATACTTGATTAGAACTTCTATGGATGTGATTATATTTAAGAAAATCAAAGTAACATTCTAAAAGGCGTACCCATAGGAATCGTCAGATTAAAGTAGGATCTCTCACACGGTAACTACCATTCAACTGACATACAACTAAATGGGATTCCATGTGAACTTATAAATATCAAACACCATGAGAAATGGTGTCACGTAGCATCTCTATGACATTGCTATACCTAGCCACATTATTCATTAATGGCTCCATACAAACACCACCTGAAGACACCAGTTGTCCCTCAGGTGAATAGATAACCCAAGTGGAAGAATCCATGTTCTGCGTATGATGAATGACACCATCTATGAATCCTAAATATAACAAAGACTCCATTGACATATGTCAACCAAGGGAAAACTCAATAAACAAGCTGATGAAACAAAAGAGAAAAGAAAAAACATGTATATACACTAATATACAAAGGTCACGCTCGAGTTTGAGGGATCAATTTTAATACCTTTTAAGGTAGAGCCCATTTATGGGATCATCTGACACATTCCCCTCATAATATTCTAATTCATCGGCTCCTTTATCTAAAACGTGTCACATGATATAAGGACTGTGCCGAATGGGGTTGAAATTTTCCGCCCCCAGCAATTCCTTAGCTTGGTCATAAAGGAAAACCAATTCACCCTCAATGTACTACCAAGGATAGAAAGACTTATCGTATTAGACCTTAACACATCATTTATTCACTTCGATATCCCTAGAGGCATCACGATGATACTCATCGAGGTGCTCTAGGTGCATGAGGCATTCTTCGAGATCGATCATGTTAGGTAGGAGCTCAATTGACAACTTAAGGGAAGGTATTTCATAGTCAATAGGAAGAATTGACTCTATGCCATGTACTAATTGAAACAATGAGAAATCGGTGGAATTATTTACTGTGGTTTGGTATGCCCAAAGTGCAGGGTAAAGCATCACATTCTAGTTATTTTTACTCTGACTAACCTGTTTTTTCAAAATGGTCTTTAGATATTTATTCACAGCCTCTACTTGTCCATTTTCCTAGGGATGGTCTTTAGATATTTATTCACAGCCTCTACTTGTCCATTTTCCTAGGGATGATAAGGGGAAAAATGATTGTGTGTAAACCCTAGTTTTCATCCCAACTCTGTCATCATCTCATTCTAGAAGTGACTGCCATGAAAAGTGACAATCTCTCTTGGGATTCCAAACTGGGCTATAATATGATTGAATAAGAAAAATGTTGTAGTCTTACCATCAGAGTTATTGGTAGGCATGGCCTCAACCCATTTAGTGAAATAATCCATGATCATGATAATATGTCAGTGCCCCCCAACCAAGGCTAGGTTGCAGTCCATAAAATACACTCCCCACTTGGTGAANNNNCCAACCAAGGCTAGGTTGCAGTCCATAAAATACACTCCCCACTTGGTGAAGGGACCAATGGTGATGAATGGGTGAATAGGGGATGGGTGCGAGTGCATTTTTTAAGTGACCGCCTGGAAAGGGTGACACTTCTTAACCACTTCAATGCAATATTTAAAAATTGACGACCAAAAATAATCAACTCACAATATCTTTTGGGTTGTCCCAAGCCCGGATAAATGACCACCACATGCCCCACTATGACATTAATTGAGAACAACCCCATCCTCCTCCTGAGTCAAATAACGATGAAAAATATTATCCACCCCTCGACGAAAAAAAGTGTCTTTGATATTAAGGTATTTTTTATCGTGATGACGTATACGTCATCAGTCGTTTCTCAACATATGTTGTGGGAGATTCATGGTTTGAAGGTATATTAAAATATCTCTGTAATAGGGTTTCAAATATTATATAAGGAATATATGTTCATCCATGAATGAATCATCATGAAAAATATTCTCATCCATTCTATGGAACTCTGACACCAATTCTACAAAAAATAGCAATTTCTTGTATTTCACAGAAGCAAAATCAAGATCAAATTATTTCAAAATAACTATCCACTTATTGTATTTTCCCCCTATGATATTCCTAGTGAGGATGTATTGAAATGGATTGATATCCGCAACCATAATATTTTTTCAGAGTAATATATAATGTTGGAATCTCTAAACCAAATGTACAGTGGCCAAGACAAGCTTCTCTATGTGAGAGTATTTGAGTTTAGGACCAACTAAATCTTGACTAAGGTAGTAGACAACATGCTCATGGATCTCATCATCCTTTTGAATAAGTACCATACAAATCGTCCCTTTGGACACAGAGATATAAAGGAAAAATTATTTATTGTAGTATGGGGGATTCAACAGAGGCGCTGATACCAAGGCTTTCTTAAGAGCATCGAAGGATTCCTAGTCTCACTCATCCCTTATGGACAGAGTGTCCTTCTTTAAAATATGCATCAAACCTTTAGTTAAAATGGCATAGTTAACTATGAAATGATGTAGGAAGTTAGCCTACCCGTGTAAATCTTGAAGTTGTCAAATTTTGCACAGGGAGGAAACTGAAGTGTTGCCTCAACCTTCATAGGATCTATCATGATCCCATACTCATAAAATATGAACCCTAAAAGAAGACCAAACCTAACACAAAAGATGAATTTTTGAGGGTTCAAATGAATGCGATAATAATGACATCTCTCAAATACTATTCAAAGGTGAGTCGAGTGATCTACCCTTTTGCGAGAGTGAGAAGCGAGATAATCTAGGTAAGATTCCACTATATGTTTAATATCATGAAATGTAAAGTTCATGGCACATTGGAAGGTGGCTCTAGTGTTTTTAAGACCGAAAGGAATTTTATGGTATGCAAAGGTACCCCAAGGACAAATAAACACCATCTTGTGTTGATCCTCAATTTTTATTTGAATTTGATTATATCCTAAAAATCCATCCATAAAGGAAAATACTTTGCTTCCCTCACACTCATAAATTATATGGTCAATAAAAGGAGTGGGGAAGTTATATTTAGGATAGTATTTTTATACACACGTGGACTGTTCCTTGATTTTTATCTATGGGAACGGGGTTGGAAACCCATTTGGTCAAAGGAACAGCATAGATGAAGCCAATATTGAGTAGCTTCTCCACATCTTCCTTAATAGTGGGGGCCTTACTAGGATTAAAATCTATAAGACATTGTCGAAAAGGTTTAACATTCCAATAAGTTTTAATATCATGTTCGACAATGATGGGGTTGATCCTTGGAATCTGTTCATATGAACAAGAAATACATCTCTGAATTCCTTAAAGATATCAGTGTAGATATGAATTTCCTTAGGAAAATAATCTGCACTGATATATGCGTTTTCAATTTTACCAGGGGTTAGAGAGATGTCAATCACGACAGTAGGAAAAATGTTCATCATGTTTTCTTCTACATAAACACCATGCATATATAACGAAACCACGACGTGACTGACCATCTCACTCAGGGTGGATCTAAACTCATCTTGCTCAATCCTAACAAGTTCTGAGAGAAAATAGGATCGATGATGCATATCATCCCAAGGCCTATTAGGACCAAACATGGCCTCTAATATGGCTTCATTCAAGGGAAATGTATCTTCAAAGAAATCATGTGAACAAGATGATTGAATGACCCATATGGGCCCTAAAATAAGATCCACCTCATATGTCTGTGAGGAGGAAGGATTCAAGTTAGCAATAGCTTCCAGAATAACTTGATACACAAATTCTACTGTAGATAATGACATCGCCATCCTGATGTTTGGATGACCTTCGTATGAAATAATCGAGGAAGGTAGGGTCCAATGGTTGTTGAAATACAAAGTATGAAAAGGACCAGATCTCATCAACAATGAAGAATCACCGAAGATGGCATAAATATGTGCAATTGGTGCCATGAAATCAAAATTACCCATCAAGGAAGAATACATCCTGACATCAACATTCTTAGTTTCCTGCTGATAATTATCAATAATGGGGACCATAGGCCCCACAGATGTAGGAGGACCAAGAAGCGCAAAGGAAAATTGGTCGATCGTCAGAATATTTCATTTATGAGGAAAGCATAGAACATAGAAAACTGATGACATAATGGTTGTCATAGCATAAGTCCAATTACTCCCTAGTAGTAGATTGTAGTCGAGATGCGCATCAACCACCTCGACCTAGAACTCAACAGTCTTCCCTCCTAATTGGATCGGGAAATCGGAAATAATACCATGGGGTCTAAAAGAACACCCATCGTATGCAGTCAACATGGTCATGGATTGAGACAGGGGTGAAGAGCCAATGGATTTCCAACATGCTAGAGACATCACAGATGTCAAAGCACCTTCATCAATTACAATATGCATGATGGTAACTTTCGTGTACTCCACATCTATTTGGAAGGCCATGGGGTAAGGTAAGGGAGGCTTAATGTCCATGACATCAAACTTGATCAAATTTGAGCCACTAGGGTCTAGATATCTTAACGTGGAAAACAAAGAATTCATCTATGAAGGACACGTTTGGAGCACCTCCAAAGGTGACATCGCGCATGGGGTTTGGCACAAATCCTCAAAAATCGAGTAATTTTGGGTGGATCTGGAATTAGGATTGTGGGTAGAGAACTTAGGTACTCCCTTCAAAATACAAGGTGAAGGTTTCAACTTATCAATCTACAAAGGAGTTTCCGAGGGAGGAGGAGGCTCTGGACCTAAAATAGTTTGTGAAAAACCATAGTCACGAGATCCAGTGGCTACATCAATCTAAGATTTAACCATATTGACACAAATATTGTGACCATCATCTGTCAAATGGTTTTGACTCCCACTCGACACATTTATGGTGTTAGAGGTCCCCAAGGGAATATTTTGGTTATGTGGAAATGGGTTTATCAACAAAGCAGGTTTTTGCACGATGAGTCTCAAGGATTCCTCTATTTTGGGCCATAATTTGGTAAGTTGATCATATTTACAAAGTTTACAGGGAAAATTCACCTTCCTCTTTTCTTTCTTTCCTCACCAGTATTATATTCAATTTATTATTATTATTGCAATCCTTGGCTTTATTATTATTATTCTTCCCATCCTTACGATTACTACCACCTCCTTTCCTCTTGTTCCTTCCAGGTTGTTGATTACCGTTTGGGTTTGATGATGACTATATAGAATGCAAATCCTCCAATTCAGTGGTGGAGGATGAATTCAAATCTTGTCCTGCTACAGAGTGGTTAAGAGACAAATCTTTCAACTGTTTCATCACCAAGTTTGTAGTCTTAGCATTTTTGGATCCTACAATGCCATTGGCATGAGGTCTAGGATTTTGTCTAGGGTCATAATTTGATCGTGGTGCATTAGGTATAATTTTGTAAATCATCCTAGATTGAGCATATATAAGGTCTAATGGTTGGGATTTTAAGATGGCTTCTTCCTCATGTGTCACTCCAGATGTAGAAACATCCTTTAGTCATATTACTTGATTTCTTGGAAGAAGCAGGTTGTGTCAGCCCTAATCTCACTAGTATAGTCCTCAATCTTATTCTATATGTTGATGATATCATTCTTATGGTGAGGAGTACCCATGATCTTGAAAAGAAACTAAGAATCCTCAAGGATTTTTGCTCCAACATGGGTATGATTTTTAATACTGACTAGACTAAATTTGTGATCATTAAATCCAATAACATCACTTATGATACCTTCATATATGACAACAAATTGGAGGAAGTAACTACATACAAATATATTGGAATTTATATCACCACAAGCTCAATTGGAATTATAGAATTGAGAAAAGGATAATTGGAGGATGGAAATATTATTATGGGATTGAAAACAATTGTAAATCAACCGATCTTTGGATATGTGATAAGAAGAAACTCATTTTTAAAAATATTATTACACCAATTATTGTATATGGTTGCAAATTTTGGGGATGCAGTATCTCTTGAGAATCCTAGAGAAATATAGATCAAATACAAAATAATTTATAACCTTTAATATCAAAATTAAAGGAAATACACCCTATCCTATCCTCCTCTTAGAGGCAAGCCTTTCCCCGATTGAGAGCATGACTATCATTATATACCTAATGTATAAGAACAAGTTAAACAACATGGAAGACAAGAGGCTTCCTAAAATTTCTTCAAAATCCAATCATAACCACCTTCGACTTAAGCGGGGATGGCATAAAGATTCCCAGCCTTGGTTAAGACATTGGGAAATCATGGAAGAGACTATTTTTCAGAATAAGGATACTATTAAAAATATTATTAAATCAAAATTTGAGGAGAAAATGTGGCGTGATAAAGAGTTAGAGGATAAAACAAAATTAAGGTATTATAAGGAGGTAATTAACCAGAATCTAGAATATCAAAATTATCTCTCTTTTTTGACAAGTGTGAAGAAAAAAAAAACATTGCTAATAGAAGGACAAATTCTCATGAGATCCATAGTGAAACTGGTCATTGGTCGATTCCTAAAATGCCATGGGATGAAAAAGTGTGTCACCTTTGTGATACTAAGGAGGTTGAAGATGAAAATAAATTTCTCTTAGATTTCCCATACTATACCCATATTATATCTCAATTCCAAAATATTTGTCACAATACCAACCTTCCTAACCTTTTAACTCAACAAAACTATGGTGATCTTGGAAAGCTTCTCTTAATGCTTTTTTTAACTCAACAAAACTATGGTGATCTTGGAAAGCTTCTCTTAATGCTTTTCGAGCACATAAACAAAATTCTAAATAATTGCAAGTAATACCTTACCCTCTTAAGGTATAAGAGGCCAATTAAGTCTTAGTGGACGCTAATCGTCACCATCATAATCATCATAATATATATATATAATCCCAATTTCACAATATTTGTCACAATATCGACCTTTGTATTGGAATATTCACCAATACTGAGAGGGAGGAGGTGAATTAGTATTGAGAACATTTTACCATTTTCAATCACAACTTGTAAACATTACATTATCAAAAATTTATAACTTATTCATTCAAGATAATGTTGCATTCAATATATCATAAAAATACAACCATAGATACATAGTACACCCGAATTTTACGTGGAAACCCAAATGGGAGAAAACCACAGAATGTTTTTTAATATATATATTCAATATTGCAATCACTGGAAGAACCAATTTCAAAGTTATCCAACATCAAATGGAAGGAGGAACCAACCCCTTGTTTATAGGATCCAACATGAAGGAAGTTACAAATACCTAAATTCTCCATCTCCAACTGGAAGGAGGCTCCAACATGAAGGAAGCTACAACTCCCCATATTCTCCATATTCAACTAGAAGGAGGCTCCAAACTGAAGGAAGCTACGACTCCTTGTATTCTCCAGAACCAATTGGAATGAGGCTCCAACCCTCTTTCCTTGTCCCTTCCTTCCTCTCTGAAATATAAATGGAGACTCAACCTATCTCTATTACTCTCACTGATACTAATACATCATCATCATCAAAACCTGTCATTGTTACTTTCACTGATACTGATACATCATCATCATAAAAAATATATCCACCACAACATTGACATCATCAACCTAGGTCCACTTAGAAACTGGGTCCTCATAAACATCCTAGGTCCACATGGATCCACATATAAACCCCAACATCACTTCTTAAATTTATCTCAAACACCAATTTAGGACTAGTTTATGGATTAGTTGCAAAACCTAAATTCAAACAAGTATAATTATGTACTTGTAATGACTAAAGGTATGAAAATTGTACCCAATCAGATTCCATATCTTCTCTGAAATTCATCCAAGTTTCACTCGAATCATCATTGAAAAAGAGATATAGCGAATATGGTAGACCTTCCTGAATTATGGCCTATTATGGAGAGAGAACTTGTACAACATGCCACACACTCAATATTTGATATCTGATTATAAAAATCCTAGAAAAACTAATACATTTCCAATTCAATTTGTCTCACAGAATTTTGATCCTCTATGAAGAATTTATGATTGTTTTAACCGAAACACCTATTTGAGACTAGTTTCAGGACTAGTCAAAAATCCTATCTTCCCCAAAGTGTATCTCCAAAAGTAAAACGACCAATAAGTTTAAATTTGTACCACATATAACTTAATACGTCTTCTCAACAGAATCCAAGTCTCATTATCTTAATCATTTTAGAAAAAAACATTATAGCAAAAATGATAATATGACCTTTACAAAAGATACCTTAGATCACATCATCACAAGACTTCAATGTTCATGTTCCCTTGGAGTTTCACCCTTCTTCAGTTCATATTCCCTCTTAAATTCACTACCAATATTGTTCTAATATATCACAAGATTGAATGATGAAAATTAGAGTTTCTTAATGTGTATTTATACTTTTCCAAGTACCTCCTTTACTTGACTTTAGGGATGACTTGTAACTTCTTTTTTGCAACAACCTTTTCTCCTTTACTTGACTTTAGGGCCAACTTATAATACTTCAAGGATTCTTGTTTAAGAGGGAATAACTACTCAACTGTGAGGAACCACATGGCATGCCACCTACCATTGGGCATGGCTTGACGAGGAATATCAATCAATGGATGTTTTCAATGCATTTTCAATGTCCTTCATACTCTTTTTTCTTCAATCATCTTTGGTCTTCATGACCACACCTCTGGGGATTCTCAACCCTTTAACCATATTTTTGTAGATTCTTGTAGACTTCTTCAAAGCATCTTCTCATGAGGGCCATGCTTAAAGATATGTCATAAGAGGACCACTTTGGAGACTTCTTCAAATACACCCATCACTTGTAGAGGATTCTAGACTTATTCGAGGGTTGAAATCAATCAAAACCAATTTTCCAACAATCCCCCCCTTTGGAATTGATGGAAACACTCACACTCCCCCTATGACCATTTCTCCCCCTATCTTCATGCTTTCTCTCCCTGTCTTCATGTTTCTAATATTTCTCCATCATCTGGATCTTCATTACTTATTTTGTTTTGTATTTAGTTCACTTGCTATTTAGTTTCATGACATAATCATTCAACATTTCCTAACCTTCTAAGTCATCAAAAGTTTGGTGATCTTGGAATGGTTCTCTTAATGCTTTTCAAGCATCAAAGTAACATTTTAAGGAAATCCAAGTAATCTCTTACTTTTATTAAGGTCTATTAGACCAATTTTGGTCTCAGTGGACATTAACCATCATCATCATCATATAATTCATTATGTATATTTTAATTTGTTAGTTATGTATTATATATAATAGATTTTACAAAAATAAATTCATTATTATTATATAATACAACTCTTTAGGAATTTATATATTTGATACAATATAACTTATTAGTTAGTTATTTATACATTATATAATATAAATTGATAGCCATAGTTATTATATTCTATATAAAAGTTGTTATAATACATAATTCGTTGTTATATATATTTTATAATATATTTCATTATTATATATTATTTTCTCTTAAAATAATTAATGATGTAAAATGTTTATCAAATTTGAAGGTGACTTTATTATGATTTTTATTATTTTTAAGGATTGGAAGTAATGATAATATAGAATTATAGATAAACCTTAAAAAGTCTTTGTGAATATAGAGAAACATTAGAAAAATGTAGGGAAGAAAGAGAATCCAAACTTCAAACAAAGTTAGAGGTAATGCTTGATAATAAGTTTGCATCCTTTGAAGACAAGATTTAAAAACATATAGACAACAAAATAATAGGGTTGGAGAATAAATTGTATATAATGGAGATTATATTACTAGAAATGGAAAAGAAAATCCAATATAATAAACACCTATCATGAGAAGTAGATGTCGATAATCTATAAAATATTAAAATGAAGAACACGATTAAAGAGCTACAAGAAAATTTAAATAACAAATTGGCCCTAAAAATTAAGGAAGGTAAATTGGATATCAAACCCATCAAAGAGGAAATGAACAAGCTTATATAGTTAGACCATCATCATAGAAACAAATCCTTGAACCTCATAATTTTTAGTTTGAAAGGGGAGAAATAAGGGGACATGATAGCTCTAGTCAAGGAAGAACTATGAAATAAATTACAAATTGAAGCTTCTCTCATAGAAGCAAAGAGGTTGGGAAAAAGAATTGATCATAAACATAGGTCAATTTGTAAGGTAATATATAATGACCATAAATATCGAATACTCATTAAATTTTTAGTTTAAAAGGATAAAGAATATTTATAAATGAATACCTCATCCCAAAAAATCAAGTTGAATTAAGGAAGGAAGTTTAAAAAGAAAAAGAATCCTAAAAGGAAGGAAAATGGAAATAATCATAAATAGAAAAGTTATTGTTAGGTATAGATTCCAAAAAGATAATAATAAATAGGAATTTGGTACACTTCAAATGCTCTCTTGGAATTTTCATGGATTTCCATGGAGAAAAGGTCCCATGTTAAGTTGGATCTTGAGTGAAATTGATATTATATTACTTGTTGAAACTTGGGAGAAAGAAGAATTCAAGGCCCATAACGTAGAAGTATTTTTCTTGTGGTCAATATGTAACAAGAGATCTTACCATAGAGGGATTGTAGGAATAACTTGTTGCATAAAGAATAACTTTTTTCCTCATATTATGCTTCAAAAGTAATACCATTTTAGCTAGTATATGTGGATGGAGATTTCATATATTATTGTTAGGAATATTTTGATAGAAATATGTTATTTTTCACCTATTAATTCTGTCATTTTTAATAAAAACAATCTAGATAAAAAATTTCATTACAATGGATTAGAACATGATATTTATAGTCCGAGAAATGAAGTATTCTCTTTCTAGGAGACTTTAATGCTAGAACATGAACTAACCAATATATTTTCTTTAGTGATTTTTCCAACCCTAATCCTTTATGGCCGGATCAATGTTAAGTTTTGAGCTATTATTAGGTTTATTTTAAATTTACTAGATAAAACTAACATAGGTAGGACCACTGAGAGAAACAAAATCACAAGATACACAACATTTATCCTGGGAAACC
>CBVK0102874658.1:0-10325 GCA_900067695.1 Picea abies | reverse complement strand
GCACCTTATCAACCATGATAAGAATATAATGATTCATCTTTGCATCAATCAACCACTGCATCATATACATCAACTATGCATCATGTATCAGTGACAACTCATTGATCCATCTTTATCAATTGGTTTCTACTTGACATCTATAATTCTCATCAAGGACAATACATATATATTACATCAATCATCAATCAATCATAATCAATCAATCACAATCAATCAATCAATCAAACCATTGTCATAAATGAAAACATGAACCAACAACTTGTTTTGAAGAATGATCTTTGTTGGTATGATCAAATAAATGAGGCATATCATATACTGGTACATCATCTCTTGACTTTGTACCTAAAGTAGAAGCAATATTCTCCTGCAAAATATCTTTTCAATCCTTCATGAATGTCTGATTATCCTTGCATGGATCAAGATGTTGTTCTTGTGTGGTATCCTTTCTGACCCACTGGTGTTGGTTATGATTATGATTTGATGCATATGTTATTGTTTTGGTTTCACCATGACTAACTATGCTAATATTCTTCCCATCATCTCTATTTTTTGTGGAAATCCATTGAACATTCTAATTATTCTGATTCATTTTTTCTTGTATCCTTCTTAAAAGTGTAGGATGGTATTTTGTATCATGATATTCTATGTGATAATACATGCATATTGTAATGGTGGCAATGGACAATCCCTTGCATAATGTCCAGGTTGCTGAAAATTGTGAGAGGTTACTGGTTCTCTACCTCTTCAAAATTCTCTTCCTCCAGGGCCTCCTCCTATGAATTCTCCTGCGTTACCTTGATTTCCTATGTGCGGTGTATTATATTGTGGTACTTGATTATATTTGTGTGCATTATTAGATTGTTATGGCGTTGTAAACAACTGTGCATTATTATATTGCCGCAGAGCTGGACCTATCATTGGTTCAACTTGCATCCTATAAGCATCTAAATTTGTTTCCTTCATCATTTCCAAGGTTCAACAATCCTTTTCCCCATGTCCTATCAACTTGTAGAAATTGTAGAATGTACTCTTAGGCATTTTTTGGTACTTTTTTATCATTGGACAATGATAGGGATCATGTCCACGTGTTTTACATATTTCACACCAAAGTCCTCCTGTAGGTAAGGGATTTGGAAATATTGCTCCCAAGTACTCTGCAAATGTTGGGAACTCATTTTTATGATGTTCTTGTGTTCTACATAATGTACACCAAAAAACTTCTCTCTTTTCCTTGCCTTTATTCTAATTCAACTGAAATATTAGAATCTTGAGATCCACTCTCATCTCTTCTACAGATGGATTTGTATGTTTATATTGATTCTCCTCCAATTGTAATGATTCTTACAGAGCCTCAACCTAAGTTTGGAACTTATGTTTCCTCAATGGATATTTAAAATGTGGCAATAATGAGTTAACAAATAGGTTCCTATGTTGCATATCTGTGATGGAATATTTACCTAAGTTTGGAACTTATGTTTCCTCAATGGATATTTAAAATGTGGCAATAATGAGTTAACAAATAGGTTCCTATGTTGCATATCTGTGATGGAATATTTCAACTTACCTTTCAATCACTTGAACTTCTAGTCGATTTTCCAAACTGACTCTTCTGGATTCTATTTTATTTCTATCATCTCATTCATATATTGATATTCTAAACTTGGTCATTGGAATTCATTGATTAGTGCCTTATTTACATCTGTGACGGTTTTAGATGCTCCTTGTGGATTGTTTACTGTGAGGCTCTTATACCATCCTAGTCTATGGTCTTTGAATGTAATTGCAAGATGTGTTAATTTTGTATCTTAATCTGTAATCTATTTAGCTGCCCAAATATTTTCAAAAATAAATATATGCTTCTTTAGGTCCCCCGACCCTTCTTCATGAAACTCTGGTAACCGAATAGTCAGATTTGCTCCTACCATTGAAAAGTTTGTTTTACTACCTCCTCTATGTGGTGTAGATAATTGACTACTGCTAGTTAAATTTGTGCTTCCACTTTAATTTCCATTGGTCCCTTGACCTACTAAAATCCTTGTGCTACTAATTTATGTTTGTCTAAACATTTTTTTCTTTTCTAATGTCTTAGTCGCACATGAGGTTGTGGGTTCCACACTAATTCTAATCTAGAATGGAGAGCCTTCTTCTGCGCCATACCCCTAACCTCTTGTTTTTCTATCATATGTGGTAAGCAGGATATCCTCAATCTTCCCCATAGCAAAGAGATCTTATACCTATTCTTCATCAATTTCCAAACCTTCCTTCTTGGCTACTGCCCTCTTCTTACTATTAATCTTATATTGGTAGGGTCTTCTGCTATGCATCATTCCTTCTCTGCCCATTATTTCCTTGGTATTTTCTTCATCCATGATAATGGGGTCCATTGCTTCCTTCTACTTACCTTTATCCATATCCCTCTCGATATCTCATATCGTCCTTAGTGCTTCCCCTAGTCTCCCCATGCACGTAGAGTTATTTAGTTGTCTGAATCCATTGTCATCACACCTTTATCATGCAGTAAAATCTTGATCGACATATAAATTGATCGAATATATCTTCCTCTTGGACCCTTAAAAAACTTGTGCTCTACAATAGTATATGATTTTGTAGTATCAACTGCAAACTCAATAATGAATCTTGAAAGAATACTATCTAACCAAAAATCAACTCCATCCGTGAATTTATAATTGACTCTTTCTAAATGCACAATATTTTTAGTAATCAATTATACTATTCTTATTTGATTATTTGGGTGATTGTCCTTCAATCTTAGTATCCACTCTTGCAACAACTCTGGAAAATAATAGAAAATTTTCTCATGAAGATCACTAAATACATATCTTTCCAAATATTGGCACAGTGTATACTTGGAATTTCTATTGTATTTTTGCACAAAATTGATCTCTTTTTTTTCCAACCATCGTTGAATCTCATACATAGTTGGATCACATGGTATGAACATTCCCTTCTACTACTGCATTCTCCTCACTATCCTTCTCAACAAGTCCCTTCCAGTTTGTTCTTATGGGTTCCGTCTGACAACAAAACCATTTGTTGGATTGATTTGGGTTGGCCCTTCTAGAGACGACAAGGAAACACTATGAACATAGTGCAAAGTGAAGTTACACCTGAGATGGCTTATGGGTGACTGTAGGAACCATAATTCTACAATCATGGAAGGGAGGCTGCTATGGGGATGTCAGACATTATTCTACCTCAACATACATCAGATATAACATTCTATAATCATGTTCATTCATTACATTTCATTTTGAAGTAAATATCATAGCTATTCAAGCACACACTAGAATTTACTTCTACCATATTCATTCATTCATTGATCATAAAAAATTGCAAGAAATAAGACATGCATTCCACACAGAGACACAAAGTTTTACCATGGTTCACCCCCCTTGGGATATGTCCACAAAGATATGGAATTATTCTCTTTATTATTCTTCGTCAATTAATAGCGTTGTGTGCATTACATATGAGGTGAGGCTTCCAAGGTCGCACCAATATCCAAAACTTGTGACCTTACCCTATTTTATTCTTATTCATGAAGTTATAACACTGTGTGCATTACACAAGAGTTGAGGCTAGAAATATCATACCAATCTCCACAGCTTGCAACCTTACCCTCAATTACAATTCAACTCTCTGAAAATATCTCCAAAACTAACTCTAAGATCATCCAAACATTCACTCATGCTCCACCACTATGATTAATTGTAACTCATCCTATTCCTCAAATTTCAACACACGTATTTATATTACAAAAATGGGTTAAGACCCGTTACAACAATGACCAAAACCCTAACCCACTAACCCTAGGTGGAATAGGTTTTTCCACATTCTAAATCGGTGAGTGTGACTGATCCACAATCCAACCGCTTTCCTCGTTGATCCATTTCCTTATTCCTTCCTTTGTCCTTCCTCATTTCCTGGTGTTGGTTTTCCTTGGTTTCTAGTGTGATCTCCTTTTCTCGTCCGTTTTCTAACTACCTTCATAAATTATTATGCTTTTCCCCAAAATGGCTTATGCCAACACTTCCCCTTACACATTTAGTAATACTAAAAATGATAGACAGAACAATATTGTTCTATTTTCCTTTTGATCCAACTTTTCCTAGTCTTCTATTGACATTCTTATAGGTTCAATACTTGGATCCACAATGATCCATTGATCTTTTTCCACAAACATATCTTCCATATTGAGCTTCCACATCTCAAAGATTTTCCCATTTCATTTCACGTACTCTATTCTTGAACTTCTTTCCATTTATTTTCATCACAAGAATCAATATTTCAGAGCTCCCATTGTAACAAGGTTTATCATAGACCCAAGCCAAACCCTTGACCATAAATGCATCCCCCTAAAGCCAATAGTCACTCTAATACCAAATGTAGATTTTAAACTTGTACAATTAATTATTGCAAATAGATTCTTGATAAAAACATAAAATATGCAATGACACACATACACATCACACATAGATTTTACCCTAGAAACAAAAACTCAGAAAACCAACAATGTGTTTAGATCCACACCTCTAATTCTTTATTCATCATCAATATTCATTTTTTACAATATAATTGATATAGGATCTCGTAGCATCCAAAACCTCTAATCCATTGACGAGGATTAGTCAAAAACTCTAATTCCTTAATTGGAATTAGAAAACCATCACCAAAAACCATTTTCCTAAACCGCCACCCCTTAGAAGCACTGTGTGACCGTGCTCGTGTTCCCAATGCAATGGATAAACTAGGTTTGGTCATGCAAAGAATATAACACATTCCCAACACTTTCACGTGTCTTATTTGAAGAAGGTTATGGGATTGAATTCCAAAGTACTGAAAACCATCCTACTAGAACTTGATGAAGAAGGTTGCATTTGGCTCCAGCCAGAAGTAGTATTGGACACAAGAGAGCATTATTTGCAGCAACATAAAATTGGGGAAGTATTGAACCAATGAAACGATATGCAATTAGAATATGTGAAATGTGAACCAAAAATGATTACATAGAAATATCCTCACCTTCAACCTTGAGGAAAATGCTTCTTTGAAAGGGGGATGGAATGCTAGGGTCCTACTCTAACCCCCTTACATAGGATACTTTATTAATGTATGAGGTATTCTTCTATGGATAAGTCTCACTAATATTTTGTTAATAGTCTCTCACTATGAAAATGGTCCTCTAGTTTATTATTAAGGCCAAAATTATTTAGTAGGCCATCATTATAAGTGGGCCCATATGTAGTTAATATTCTTTATTGATAGCTATATATTGAGTAGAATGTTATGTAATATTTTGTCAACAATTATTATTGTATTTAGAGATTTTCTCTAGGGGGTTTCCCTTTCAAAGAGGTAAGTGAATAACTCTCTATTTTTTATTATAAAGAAATTTTTTCTAGTGTTTATCTATTTTCTCTTGTATTATTTTTTTTTTCAATACATTTTATGTGATTTGTCTGAATTTTTGTAGTTAAGTACATTACAACCTTGAACAATATTTATAGGATGATCTCCATCCATGTTAGACTCCAATTTATTGCCTTCTTAGGATTTTCCTTTTCATTGTATCATTGTTTTCTTATTTATGATGGTCCTACCATTTATTTTCTTCAACTACAAATCTCATTGTTATATAATACTAAGTAAATCATGCAAAGAAATGTTAAGCCTTAATATTTTTCATATCATCCATAATGTTCAAACATATATATTTCTCCTTATGTAGCACATTTTAACTATGATGAGTGGTTGGATACCAATATTTCCTTGATACCTATTCCTCCTCCTTCTATCCCATGGTCACCTCCTATTCTCTCCCCTCCTCCTTTGAAAATGCTTAGTGTGGCCACTTCCACCATTTGTACAACATACACTCCCATTGAGCTCGATTCTATTGATCCTTTGACTACATTTGACTTGGAGATTGATGTTGTACCTTTGCACTTAGTTGACATAGATTCACATTATCCCCCATTGTTGTGAATGTACCATTACAACTTTGACCCTGATCTTCCATGAAATGACATTAAAGAACTCATAGAGGATGTGACTTGATAGTCCTTGGGAACATCTCCACATTGGTTCTCCCATCAAATTACCTTTGATCCTGACTACTCCACTAACACATAGTGTCACTCTTAGAGTCTATTTACTCTAGTAATGTCAAGTTTTATTCCTCCCTACCAATGCCATATTTTGCACCAAAGGTGAATATCTTGGACTAATGTTCCATATTATAAAACCATGATTTTTCTACCATACTAAATGTTATTTAACAATTTAAGGTTCTCATGACTTTTATATCCTATTGATAATTTGACATGATTTTCCATATTTTGTTTCATGGATGTAGGACCTCATACTAGATATTATGGTACCTTCGGATTGTTCTCATGACCATCATCACTCAATCAAGTATATTCCCTAACCAACATATAGGATACGTATTTCCCTTTGTATATTTTTGTCTGAACCTTTTTCTAGGCTTCAATTTCCCATAGAATCAACCTCACTAGATGTTGGTGCATTAACCCATGTGTTAGTTCTTCACCTTTACATGCATCCAACAACACAACCTTTCTACGATGGGTTGCCTTGGATTAGCACCACATTTCCATTTGGAACTCATATTCAAATGCATTTGTTAAGAGTATTAGGAGCTCTTATATATTGAGATTTCATTGTGAGCCACATTCTCTTATCTGACCTCTCACAAGCCATTCTCAAATGGGCTCCCATCATTTCTCTTGGATATTTTCTTTAGCAAACAATTTGTTGTTGCTTGTTTCCATTTTTTTTAATTTTTTTTCTTTCGGTATTTTCCAACTACACGCATGAAATACATTTCCATCAAAGGGGAGGCATGAACTTTTATGTTCATTAATTTCTACCCGTTTTTATTTATTTATTTATTTATTTATTTCAACCATATGTTACATTTCATGTCTGGGAACCCATTTTCTTGCAATGTGAACAATTGCTTTGTATCATAGTAATTATTTTCATTATTTTAAGAAATCACCATAACATAAAAAAATAAAAATAAAAACATCAAAAGAGGCTAAGGTGGGAAATAAATTGAATTATTTCTATGGTCACCAAGTTTTAACCATGAGTCACCTCTTCATGAGTTCAGGTAGTTGTCAACATTTCACTTGATTAGGGAATCTATACTATGGCATCCACTTATGTCTTTGATGGGACACATTGGTCATTGAATCCCACTCACACCATTAGTATAATTTAGTATTTGTTTTCCCACATACCTCCTTATCATTACTCTCCCTCATGTTTCCATTATGATTGGTAATGTCATCCTATTAGGGTTTATGGTTGTTTCCTAGATCAATATCCACTTAATCTCTAATCAAGGGATGTTTTATGTCTCATGCTCATTGTTGTCTCTTACCATTTTGTTTTCCTAATCCTCGCCATCTATAAATGCTCTCCTTACCTCATGTTTGTTTTAGGGCCACCCCATTTCCCTTTCTCCAATAGATATGACCCTATCAACCATAACACATTTTTATTTGGGGGTTTTATTTCAAGTCTTAGTACCTTGTTTATCACTCTCATTATTGTTTGTTTACCACACATATAATAGTGGATTCCCATCATTGAATCCTCACTACATGGTTCCTACCAGTGTTTGACTTAAATTAACCATTCAAAGCATGTAGGTTTGTAGTATTCATTTTTCGTTAATTGTGGATAACCTCACATATAGAAGGGATTTTCATTATTGACTATTAATTCGAAGGTTTCCCACATTCTCAACTCCAACTCATTATTGCAACAAAGAGTTCTATACTTGGTTTTTTCATCTTTTGAGATCCAGACGAAGACAATGGATATGTATACCTCATTCCCAACATTCTTGTAAGCCTATGATACATCCTTTACTCTCTTACTACAATATTTTTATTAATATACAGGGGTGATAATCACTTGGAAAATTTTGATAATATGTATTCACCATCATAATTTCCTTTCATATTATGATTAGCTCAAGAGTTTAAAATACATGAATAAATTGGACAAACCCCTAATCATTGTCTACTCTCATTATTTGTTTCCTCATCACATCCTTGTACATTCATAGAAGAAATTTGTCTTGAGAAATTTGCTTGTGTCCTTGTAAAATTAAAATGGGAACCCATATATTCCAATGACCTTATCATAAACCCTTTGATAAAATGCTATAGTTAACTCATATAAGGAAAATATATGATCACACATATTTACTTATTTGTGTTATTGGATGGGACCATGTTGATGCATCATAGAAAGGTCATCTCCTTCTATTTAATAATTCCTTGCAACTAAAACACCATCTTGTAATGGCTCACAAATTCATGCTAAAACAATTCTTGGTTGATCACATGACCAATGTTCATTTAGCACAATGACATAGTTTCCCACTTCCTTAGAAAACTATATCATTGCAAAAGGCCTTTGTAGTCTATCCCATGCTATTAGGCAATATAGGCATACATTAATCTAGGTTCCTCTATATTAATATACATCATTCAACCTAATGAGATGATATTATTTATTTTATTTAGCCTACTTTTCTTCAGCAAAGTGACTTAATTAAATAACTTTAGACATAACCTCAAATTATTTTAAAATGAATTAATTATAATTAAGTGAGATATCGATTATCTTTCATGCATGTCCCCAAGGAAGGTCACTATTCTAAATATGGTGTCTCCCTACTAGGTAAGGTATTCATCTTCTCCTCTAAGGATTAGATAATCGATTCCAAATATTTTTAATAGAAGTGTTGTAATGATCCAGGTGGATATTGGTGGCCACCTATCTATTCCAACTGGCTCCTCTTGACACTTTTTAGTTCAACATGTTCTTTTGTACTTCTTTGTGATTGTGGGTTCTACACTTTCGGGGCTATCTGAAGCCCTACTCATATTCCAAGTGGACACTAGTGGCCTCCCACCTAATCCAACTTGCTTATTTTGTATGTTTTCAAGTCAACACATCTTGTTGTACTTATAGGGCCGTTTTCGGGCCCTAAACAATGTTTTTTTGGATGACCATAGTCAAACTATAGACGAAGTCAAATTTTGATAGTGTCATGCATAGTTCTCAAAAATACATTTCCAACGAGAAGTTACGACCACGGGAAGTTGATGTACCTACTTACCCATAGGGGCCCACATAACTTTTGGTGTTTCATCTCCTAGGGTTAGGTTATTGGATGTCTAGGGTTTTGGAATTCATGAGTGATGTTAAAAATCCCTATTGAGCCTCATTGTAATCATTATGCTCATATGGATGCACATAGAAGACGAATCTCTTCTCAAATATAGCTACCACCATTTGAGCAAGTGTTTTAGTTCCACAATTTTACAGTTTGATCCTATTTCATTTATTCAATAGACAATATTGTTCATTGGACATATGTGTTTTTCTTCATATATCTATGTTTATTGTATTTAGTCTTTTAATCAGTTCATTTTTCTCCTAAATATGGATCAATGTTATCAGAGCACTCTTCTCTTCATTTATTTTTCTTCGCGCATGTCCCTGACAAGATCTGGGTACAAGAAGTTCTAACTTGAGCCAGTCAAGCCTTTGCAAGATCGGTGGCGTCGAGCCTGACAAAAACCCATGGGAGGGAAAAATAAATATGACAGAACAAGAGATCCTTTTAAAATGTTTCTCGAGGAAGCCCTTACATGAAAAAGGAATGAAATGATCGACAACTTTGCCTAGATCCTTCAATAGTTGCCCACAAAAGAAACATCTTCATCAAGTGGCCATGCAACCCCCTTTAAGGGATAGGCAATTTTTGATATTCTATTATTTTAAGGACTAATAGATGTGGATGTTGTAGGTAAATGGTTGAATCTACTCAAAGGGTGTTTTTCATTCCACAATTTTTCCAATAGGGAAAATATTTTTGCACTCCTCAAGGCCATCCCCCATGTTAAGGACTAGTGGGATACGTACTCTGAGAAAAGGGCCATAGAGGAATCTGCAATATTTGTGGTTTCTGTTACATGGGATTCCTTCTAGGATTCCATTAAATAACAATACTATCCTTTTGGAAGCTACGAGGACTAGTACACCAGATGGGCCACCCTGCGTTAGGAAAGGGACTAGACAGTACCATATTTCACCAATATTTTTCATACCCTGTGCACTAAATTGGCTATCAAAGACTCTGATCGAAATATGGTGCTCAAACACCATGGATTTTTGCATAGATCCATTCAAAAAAAAATGGAGTTTCTGGACATCACCTCATTGGGTACGACTTATAGATATGTTGTCAAGAT
>CBVK0102874657.1:0-12085 GCA_900067695.1 Picea abies | reverse complement strand
TTCCTTAGCACATTTTGGTCGAGTCTTTGATCACTATTGGACACCAAGCTCACTAAATCCACTACTTTCCACCCCCAAACCAACGGAAAAATAGAGTTCGTCAATCAGATGAGTGTGAACATCCTATGCATGTACAACTATAAGCATTTGTGTACATGGTATGAGAGTCTCCCCTATGTTCATCACAGTTACAACATGGTTCACCATAGCTCCACCGACCATAGCCCATTTTAGGTGGGGATGGCATTCCAACCCTTGGGTCATATTGATGTTGCACTACCTCTTGCAACCACATAGACAAACACTTTCCATTTTTAGTCTGAAATTGACAAGGATACCAGATTCATTGAGCGGATTCAACACATTCGCCAATAGGTCCATGAGATTTTGCAGAAATCCAATGCTAAGTACAAGCAACACCATGATCAACACAAGGTACCATGCTAGTTTCAGGTTGAAGACAAGGTCCGGTTACATTTGCATAAAAAACATCTTACAAGGCCCCATCAAAATCTCTGCCCACTTCACTATGGACCTTACACTATCACAAAGGCTGTGGGTAGAAATGATTTTGAGCTCAACACTCTACCCTTCCTTGGCTTGCACCCAATGTTCAATCTATACCTCCTTCGGCCATATTTTCCACCATTATTGGACACCTCAACCCTGACTGCATGGAACAAGATTCCGTCGATCCGATAGTGGACATATGGGTCAATGGCATGCGCCAACAGAGGATCCAACTTTATAAGGATTTCAAGGCAAGGCATCTCCTACACTAAGTAAAGTGGCTCACCCGAGATCAAATTTAGAAGAAGTTTCCTCACCTGATGGGGGGACTCAATGCAATGGAGACCATTACTTTCTAAGGGGAGAGGACTGATCCAGGTGGATATTGGTGGCCACCCACCATTTCCAACTGGCTCCTCTTGGAATTTTTTAGTTCAACACGTTCTTTTGTACTTATTTGTAATTGTGGGTTCTATACTTCTAGGGTTGTCTGAATCCCTACACATATTCCAGGTGGATACTAGTGGCCTCCCACCTAATCCAACTAGATTATTTTGTATTTTTTCATGTCATCACATCTTGTTGTACTTCCAGGGCCGTTTTGGGGCACTAAACAATGTTTTTTTGGCTCGCCACAGTCAAAATGTAGACAAACTTATAGTTTGATGACGTAATATGTAGTTATCGAATGTACCTTTCCAATGGGATATCACGTGCCTAAGATGGAGGTTGTATACAAAATTTACAACCTCGGGAAGTTGAGGTACCAACTTACCCATAGGGGCCCACATAACTTTTGGTGTTTCATCTCCTAAGGTTAGGTTTTTGGATGTCTATGGTTTTTTTCTTCATGAATAATGCTAAAAATTCCCTTGGAGCCTCATTGTAATCATTTTGCTTAGACAGATCCACGTAGCAACCACATCTCTTCTCAGAGATAGCTACCACCATTCGAGCAAGTGTTTCAATTCTGCAGTTTTATAGTTTAAGCCTATTTCATGTATTCAATAGAAGATATTATTCACTAGATATCTGTATTTTTCTTCATATCTCTGTGTTTATTGTATTAAGTTTGTTAATCAATTCATTCTGCTCCTAAATCTGGATCATGTAACTTTGTTTTTATAAGTGATAAAGAATCAAGATGAAATTTGTTTTATGTATACACTTTATCTTGATACCTTATGCCTTATGAGATAGTCAACCAAATTAGTTGGTATCTTTATAAGGTGGCCATCCCATCCATATGAAGGTTGAAGACTCACATTAGAAATATCAAAATAAAAAGAGGATTTTTAAATAATATCTCTCTCTATATGACTTTTCATTATCATATTTTTTATTTATAAACTTGTGAATAAAAATTATATAAAATATACTATATATTGTTTATGAAAAATGATATAAAATATTCTATATATTGTTTGGGATAAACAATATGAAACATTATAATTAACAAAATTTACTATTTCCATATTTTTAAACTTGATTATTTAGTTATGTGAAATTTTGTCATTAAAATTCTTACACCTCTCAATTGTTGTATATTATTTGGCATTGAAACAATATTAAGATCCATTTATGATTTTTGTGTATCTAGTGTGTAGGTGATGGATGGTCTTTCTAATAAATTTTCATATTTTTATAGCATGTTTTCATAATCATGTTTATTTCAGTAGGTCATAATTTTTCTTTCAATGTTATTAATAAAAAAATATATTGGAAATAATTTTTTCTTCAAACTTTGTAAAAAGGATAAATCTTGAAAATGTTTGAAGTTAATGGTCTAGTGGAAATTATCTTAAAAAGTAAATACTTAATGTTTTATTTGGACCCACAAGAATATGAAATGAACCACCTGTGGGTTAACATTTGAAGGTATGTCTATTAAGGTATCTATATTAAGAACATGATGCTTTCTTAAATTGGTAGATTTGAATTTTCAGTATACTGAAATCATGTAATCATAAATATAATTTAAACAATAAAAAAATGTAATTTAATTCATATTTATATCACTCAATTTAAAAAAAAAAAGAAAAAAAACATGAAACTTTTAGACAAATCCCTATTCCCATCTGATAAAACTGCTTAATAAATTTTAAATAGATAAAACTGCTTGAAATTAATTTTAAATAAATTTTAAATAGATGACAGCACTAAAAATCATTATTTTAAATAGATGATAACTAGAAAGAATTATTTAAAATATAATGAAAGCATAGATGACAACAAATGGTAGGAATTGTAAAAATATGAGCTCAAACACATAGTTAAATATGATTTCAACCTCCAATAATACTAAGACTGTGATGCAATAAGAAGACAAGAATTATATAGCAGTTTATGAGCATAAACACATTAACTAAGAAGTATGATAATAAAACCAATAGTGAAATATCAATGAACAACAGACAAATCACACCATAGAACACTAGAAATTCTTGGTAATGCACCTAGAAAAACCCAGAAGACGAAAACCAGTTCAAGGAGATTTTATTATTGAGCTAGAGGAAATATTTCTGAGTTACAAACATAGTAATATCAATATTAATTCATAGTCACTTATCTCCAAAAATCATCACATGAACTCCTTGAGAATCATGCCAAACTCAATTGCTTCAATTTATTTGCACTGTACGTTCATGTACAATAGAAATGCAGTTGTACAAGCATAAATTTTTTTTCCCATATTTGACAGAGATGTACAGTCCTTAGTTGTATGGATTCCCATAGTAGAACACCTCGAAACTCATACCAAACTCTAAGAAAACTTGTTGCCTCAAATTTTGTGCCCTTTCTCAATTGTAAAAACAACAATTAATGCTATACAGACTCCTCATTTAGGTGTTGTACGGAAAACATGTTGAATCTCCTCTTAGATGCTTAGTTATCCCCTCCATGCTATGTGTGTCAACCCAATATTATTGATTATCTCTTTCTCTAAGCTCAATATCTCTTGTGATGTGTGCCTCTTCACCTTCCCTCTCTTCTCTCCTCAAAAAGTGTGCCCTCTTCTCCTCTAATGTTTCCTTTATGCATCATCCAATGTATAACTACCCTAACCCTTGGTCTTCCAATGAGATTGGTGGTCAATATCCAATCTTTCCCTCATGATATCAACTCTCGTGACTTAATCATACGTTGAGATCATTTAAGTCACTTAAGTGACCCACACCCTCATAAAGTCACTTTTTCCATCAGAAAATTAAAAGGATCAACTTGAATTTATAAAACCACTTTATAAAAATAAAGTCACTAGGAAGAAATATTCTCGATCACTTCCACATGTTGGGCATCGCCAATGCAGAATTACCTCTGAGATACCAAATATAACATGCACTACTTGTGTGATTTAGTATCAAGAAGTCATAGGTTAGCAATGTGACCATATTATTAAATATGTAATGACCTTGAGCACTTGTTAATATTCATAAACATCAAACCTTGTAATGATGTGCTCAAAAATGAACATCACAATCATATCCACTAAGAAATCGATTGTTGAAACTAATTCCACCTATCTAGTAAAATATTTAGTGGCTATGATGATGTACCTGGCTCCTGTGTTTCTATTAGGATGGTCAATGGGCCCTACAAAATCAAAATATCATTTTTTGAATGGTTGAAGGGCTATCCTATGACCGATCATAGTTTGTTATTAATGAAGATTGTGACCTCCCTTAAGAACTATGAAATCCAAGGCATACAAGTGTGTCTTAGCATGGAAATATCAATAGGTCTTCCATGTGTCTCCAACGTGGAAAATAGAGCTATAATACTAGCATGGATCCCATTTGATGTTTGAAGCATCTGCGTAAATTTTAAACTCAATGGAACAGTATTGAAAGAATAATTTGGGAGCACTTACCATTTTCTCTTTTAAGATGTTAAAAAATATTTGGCATTCTTACATCCATTTGAAAGATTCTCACTTCCTTAGTAGTATATCAATGGCCTCTAAGATTGAGGTGGAGTGATTGAAGAACCTTTGGTTGTATCCCATATGCCCCATTGTGAATATGAAGTTCCATACATTCTCTACCGTAGGCAAGTTAGCAATTACTTGAATCTTTTATTTCTCTACTAGAATACCATCCTTGTAAACACATGACCTAGTAACACACTAAATGGTCTGAAAAAATACATTTCTTACGATTTAGGGAGATCTATAGTTGTTTTCATCTTTTAAACATGAGATGTCAATGCAACATACTCAAGTAGTATGCCATAAATGATCCAAACATCCAAATATACTTCTAATAACATATTCTTATAATAGCTAAATGTTGTGATGACTATCCTTCAGAATACCACTAGTGCATCTTTTAGTCCAAGTGACATGATATTATAGGCATAAGATCCCTATTCTATTGAAATTTTTATTTTCTTGTTGTCTTCCTTAGCCATTCGGACTTGATGATACCAAAGGACCCATCTATTATAAACTAAAAATTGCTCCCTGTGTGTTAATGATCCATCAAAGGTTACTCAAGTTCACTCCATTAATAAATATTTGCTTACACTGACCACCTCATTGTGAAAGTGCATAGATGTCAAGGTATAAATGATGAAAGGAGATATTGTCTTGACAAAAGAAAAAATGAAAAAATGATATGTTATCCTGTTGAAAGTATAGATGACAACTACACAGGATAGATGACAAAGCATGGATGATGAAAGGAAAGATACTCCCTCTTATGTTTATCCTTTCTTCTTCTTCTTCTTCTTCTTCTTCTTTGCAAATGTTCTTTTCTTTCGTTTTAATTTGGACATGAATTTTTTGAGCAAAAATTATACATCCTCATATATCCTTGAAATCAAGCCCACAATTTGATGTCACACGGGATTTGTTTTTGGTTTTTATACATAGTTGAAACGTGGATGTTATAGCAAGATTTGCCTCACGTTATGCAATCTTGCACAAAGGGCCTTTGTCCATTTCCCTATGCAGACTTGTCATCCCTTTTTGATGAATCCAAAGATAAAAATACATATTTTTCCACATATACGTGCCCTACCTATTATACAACATGTGTATATGTAGGTTGCTCCACTACAACCTGTGTACATCGGGATTTGTGCCAGAAAATACAAAAATGGAGTCGGGTTTTCGTTTCACGATAGGAGATATTTGATCCTTGGCCTTCCATATATTAGAAATGTTCCGACTCGGCCCTTCAGTTCCATTTGAAGGCTATAAATGGGTCGATTCCAAGCTATGGAAAAGAGGAGAAAACATTCAACTTTGAGAGCAAAGTTACTCTGGAGAAATTACTTCATATTGAGTCTACATCCCTTTGTCCCTCAAGTTTGAACATAGTGATCAGTCCCCAATCTCTTCCCTTATTGTTGAGAGAACCTCATTGTCTCCCTTCTATGAGCTTGCCTTTGATGGACGATTGAAGTGGTGGAGGCCTAGCTAGAAGGAACTTAGTTTCTTGGTTTCGAACCGTGCTGACACGAAAGTTTGTAATGTTTTCTCTTTTGTTGATAATTTATTAATAGAAATACTCATTTATCATACTATTGATATCGTGAAAATATATGATTATTATCTATGGGAATGTTTGTTATGTTTATTAATGGATTATGCTATCTAATGTGCTAACCTTTTATATTATCACTATATGCTTTCTTTTCTTTTCTGTTGAGAACTTGTTGCAGGTATAAAGCACGAGGTCATTGGTTCGTGAAATGTTCTTTGTCTGATTTCCACCAAATTATGAAGATCCTGCTTTGTTCCTCATGCTGACTGATGAGAGATGCCTTAACGCTCTCCTTTCAGCGATTCTCTTTCCATCAACTTTAGCTCATTTATTCTGGATATGTGGCCTAGATCTTTATGAGTACCTTGAGGCTTGTAGCCATTAGTGGTAGGCTCTCTCGCCATTGAAAGATGGGAATAAATCAATGGATTCCTCAGGTGTTTGACACTGCCTCCTTTATTCACACTTGTAGGAATGTTCTTGGTGCCTTGATACCTACTTTCATTATTGGTAGGTTGTCTCACATTTGTTAACGATATACCTCAATGACTGGTAATCAAACGTTGTCTCATTGTGTTCGACCTAAAATCCTTTATTCACATGATGTAGACTTGCACCCTTGGTGGATAGTGTAGAAGACTTGAAGAAATCACTATGTGGTCACAACTTTCCTGAGTTGTTGCTTCCTTTTCATTGGACCAATACCTATTTGAATTCAATGATCATGGGAGATCAAATTGTACTCCATTGTATACAGATATAATCAGATTGGTTTTGAGACTGGTTCTATTAGACCTTGTTCGTGACTATGATAGTGTTTTTCATGTAACTCCATTTGTCTTTGCCTATTCAAGGCCACAGACACTCCATTTGTATTTGCCTATTCATGGCCACAGACACTTGTTTGGTAANNTCCACATGGATATGCAGTGTATTCTATTGGCAACCATGTATGTAAAATCAGTGCAGAATGTAATGAGCAACTAGTCTTTCTAGTTGGGTCCCCATCACTCCACTTCTGGGTTTCTTATAATGTATTTTGGCCATCGCAGTTACTCCTTTGATCGCACACATTAGGGGGAATCTGTTATAGAAAGACATGCCTCACCTTATGCAATCTTGCACAAAGGGCCTTTTTCCATTTCCCTATGCAGACTTGTCATCCCTTTTTGATGAATCCAGAGATAAAAATACATATTTTTCCACATATACGTGCCTTGCCTATTATACAACATGTGTATACGCAGGCTGCTCCACTACAGCCTGTGTACATCAAGATTTGTGCCAAAAAATAAAAACATGGAGTCGGGTTTCCATGTCACGACATGAGATATTTGATCCTTGGCCTTCTATATACTGGAAACATTTCGACTCGACCCTTCAGTTCAATCTGAAGGCTATAAATGGGCCAATTCTAAGCTATGGAAAAGAGGAGAAATAATTCAACTTTGAGAGCAAATTTTCTCTGGAGAAATTACTTCATATTGAGTGTGCATCCCTTTGTCCCTCAATTCTAAACACAATGTTCAGCCCCCAAGCTCTTCCCTTATTGTTGAGAGAACCTCATTGTCTCCCTTCTATGCGCTTGCCTTTGATGGAGGATTGAAGTGGTGGAGGCTTAGCTAGAAGGAACTTAGTTTCTTGGTTTCGAACCATGCCGACACGAAAGTCTGTAATGTTTTCTCTTATGTTGATCATTTATTAATAGAAATACTCCTTTCCCATCCTATTGATATCGTGAAAATATATGATTATTATCCCTGGGAATGTTAGTTATGTTTATTAATAGATTATGCTATCTAATGTGCTAAACTTTTATATTATCATTATATGATTTCTCTGCTTGTTTGTTGAGAACTTGTTGAAGGTATAAATCTTTGGGTCGAAGTGCTCAACCGTGGACATATTCAAACGTTTGGACAAGGTAGGCCTCTTTCTTATCTCACTTGCACATTGGTTTATATAGCATATGTTGGAATTGAGTAGATTTCTGCAGTCATGCCTATCTATTGTGGTTTACCCTGGCCATAGAGAGTTTTTCCCTCATAACAGTGGATACAAAATACACATGTTAACACTCATTGGAATAAAAAATCTAGCCCGTCAAATTGAATTTCCACTACATGGCGTACCCATCATAAATTCTAGGTACTTAGTTTGTTATAGATATAGTGTATAACCTACCTAGGTGAAGAAATAGACATGGGTTAGATATGGGTTTGTTGGAGGAGTAAATATCATAGTAAATGAAATTTAATTAGTCCTAGACTCCCATTCGTCGTACACTGTCAATGGTTAAGTGAGTATCCAATCGGATCACATATAACCCATATATTGGAGAAAAGTATGTGTTTGTCCTTACTATGGAACATAAAAATGATCTTCCTCCATTTTGAAATTATACCTTTAGGAAGGAGGGTGGATGCATTTTATTTCCCCCCACTTCTTCCTTTTCCTTCGCTTTCTTAGCGAGTGTGGCATGGAAGGTTTATCTAGGTGTATAATTATGGAAGGAACTCGGGTATTTTCAAGATGAAACGAGTCAGGAGGGATTTCCTCTCCTCAATGGAGCCAAGCATTGTGTCCAGTTATGATGAGGAGTTTTCTAGTGAGGATTGAGGATTTATCCAATGAGGATTGAGGATTTATCCAGTGAGTATTGTTTACTTGTTTCCTCGCCAACTTTTGATCTCATGTATTTTCCATAAATTGACACCAAGAAGCTTGAGGTGAATCCCTCAAATATTGATGACAATGATTTTCTACTTTTGATCCAGATTTCTCATCCATGGATCTTGACAATTGTGAAATGAGTTTGGATTTGATGTTGGATTTCTTTATATTTGATTTGTTCCTTGACACTCCATTCCCAACATATTTTTTCAATGTCACTACAGAGCTTGAACCTAAAAATTTTCAAGATCAAAGAAGCCAAAAACATGGATAAGATGATGAATCCCCCAAGAAAAATGGATTTCTCTCAATTAACCACACGTTTGTTATTTTAAGAATGGGATGCTTCCTTGGACTTATAAATTCAGCAGGAGTGTTAAATATTAAAGCAATTACACATCTCCCTCGTATGGAGAAGTAGAGAACACATATCCAAATAATGAGAAATTTAACTTTGTGTGTGTGTGTGTGTTATTAATAAAATATATGTTGTTTTTCTTTCTTTTTTTCAATCAATTAACCTGATATGGAACACAATAAATTTCAATTATCTTGTCCCTATAGGAAGGCACACCCCCTCTTAGCAATACTTTATTTAAGAAATTAGCTATATTTTGTTAAATAAGTTTCACACTTTCAACCCTCAATATGCATGTACTTAGTTTAATATTTATTTCAATTAGGCTATTAGCTTATGTGGACCCATTATAAAGCTATAACAAGGACCTTTGGCCAAGTAAATGAGAAAGAAATCTATTATCAAGCCTATATCTAGTTCTTAATTTTAGATATGAATGTTTTTGGGTCCTTTTTCATGATCTAAATATTTTTCTTTCATGATGTGAAAAATGTTCCTTATCATTTGGTAT
Source organism: Picea abies (assembly GCA_900067695.1). Lineage (NCBI taxonomy): Eukaryota > Viridiplantae > Streptophyta > Pinopsida > Pinales > Pinaceae > Picea > Picea abies. The sequence continues at coordinate 2,544 of CBVK0102874657.1, read as the reverse complement.
CAGACTGGTTGGTCTAATCCTATTCTCTTACCCACCCACCCATATCTCCTCTTAATATTTAGTCTAAAAATGAATGAAGAAGCAACAAATGGTGATCTACAAACATTTGTTCACTCAATGGAGGATGACAACATACCTACACTCATCTCTAAACACTAGTCCTCTTTTAGATCACTAGCTACATGCCTCCATACACAACACTCTCATATCCTACATAAAGGGATCTAATGATTAGTATGATTAGTTTTATGTGATGTTGGACATTCCAAGGATTAAAGCTACATTACATTTACATTACACTATTTGAGATGCACAAATGTTGCTTTAGATGCATCTATGAAGATTAGATGTTCAACTCTTACAACACCTCCAAATCTCATTCCTTGTGTGAAAATTCAAAACGTGACATTTTGTGTCCTCTACATGGAATATTTGAAGGAATCATTTTTAGGGTTTTAAAAAAACCCTAGATGTTGAGCCTAGTTAATCTTTCAAATTTGATCCCTAGGAAATTATAGTGGTTTTTCCCGAGGTTCTTTTAAGGTTTGGTGGATTTATGAAACATCTAGTAACATCAAGGTTTAAATATTTTTATGGTGCACCAAGGATGAGGATCTCCTTATCACTTTTTTTACAAAATCTAAGCAAGGTATCCCACAATAATGAACTTGTGCACCCACTGGAACCTGAAATATTAATGGGATGATGTCTCCTCATTCTCCATAGTGTTCTGCCTGCAACAAATCCCATTAAAATTTTGTAACATACAAATATGTATAATATTAATTAATAATAAGTAATAAGTAATTAAGGGACACATCCCTTCATGAACAGTTACCATAGTGCCTTTAGGATCTTCATTTATATACAATACTTTCATTGTATTCATCTATCTATCTATCTATCTATCTCATTACATACATTCTTATTCAATATATTTTTTTGTCTAGTATGGACTACAATTATTTATTCCATTTATGATGGATGTATGTGGAAAACAAAGTTTCTCCAAAAATCAAGATTTTGACCTCATATTGTTGGTCCATTGGCCATTTAAAGATCGAAATTCTGCAAAGAAATATTATTCCATTGCAATAAAAAGATAAATAAATAAAGGTAACAAGGGAGAACTGGTAAAGGACAAATAAAATTTTAGATTTGTGCTACATCTATTATGTACGAGGTAGGCATTGTTGAAGAGAACCTCAAAAAAATAATCAATTAGTGGACCTCTTCCAATAACATCAAAAACATTCGCTGAGAAAAATTCATACAGAAAATCGCATAATACATCTGCGTGGTGTTAGGGGTAAGTTCGTATGACTGTTCCAGAGAATAGTTGGGATCTGGTCAACAAATAATCACTCCATTTCAATCAATCCAGCACTTCTACAACATACTCGTGGGGAAGAGATTTCAAAATTTCCACCAATGAATTTAACAGTGGAAAGAACGTCGCGCAATAGAAAACCAGAGCCACTAAAATTCACAAGGATTCTAATTTGATTCGACACCTTAAAGGGATGCCAGGGTTTTAAAAAAAAATACACCCCTACAGGAAAATCAATTGGTGAAGATTAACTAACCATCACTCTATTGGTTGAAATTAAGTAACCATGGCTCTTAGCCACCATTCTAGGGTATAAAAGGTGAATTACATAAATAGTAATCCTCTTACATAAATTGTGACGGATGCATAAAGTTAAAACGTGAATAATAGGGGTATAAGTGAAACCATATAAATCATTTTTGGTAGTTCGACCAAGTCATAAAGGGATTATATAGTCTATTAAGCATATACGTTATTAAGGGATTTTTTTTAAAATTACATATATTTGAAAAAACTTTTTAAAATTATATATATTTGTAAAAGTTTTCAAAGTATTTTTTTTAAATCCAAGTTTACAACGAAAAAGAACAAAAAAGGGTTTTAACATAAATGAAGTAAGGTTTATATATAAAAGACTTTCAACAACTATTTTTGAAATATTAAAAGTCAAGGGATTTGTTCAATGAAAAAATATTAATGTTGTGATTTGTCAATATAAGAAGGAAAATTACATTGATATTGATATTTCCAATCAATTATCAATTTTAGAGTCAAGTATAATTGAGAAAAAAATTGGAAAGACACAAATTAAGAATTTGCAAGTAACAATTGACGGTTATAAATACATATCCGAATTCGTTGTTACAAAAATGACTCAAACTAATGTTGGTATAATTCTTGGTTCAACCTAGCTAGAAACACTAGGTACATTCATCTTAAATGTGGAAATCTAGTTTTGATGTTTTATTACAAAAAGAAAAAACTTATACTCGAAGACATAACATTGGTGTCTCCATTGTGAGAAGATTTTAAAAATATTTAAAATATGATCAACCAAGTGATTGAATTAAGTAATAATAAATAATAAATAATATGTAATAGTATTAAGCAATAATAAATAATAGTTAACTAAGAGATACATCCCTTCATGAAGAGTTACCATAGTGCATTTAGGATTTGTATTTATATATGACACTTTCATTGTATTAATGATA
>CBVK0102874651.1:0-10046 GCA_900067695.1 Picea abies | reverse complement strand
CGATGCAAAGGTCAGGGTTAAAAACTTTAGGTTAAACCATTTAATTACACCTAGGAAACTGTGCCGCTAACTAATGAAAAAAAACCCAAAACTTAATGTCCCTGCTATGGCAGGGACATAACAAGACCCAATGTTTTAGTCCTTGTAATATTGTGTTTACTATTTTTTCTTGGAATTTCTTCCAGGTTAGATTGCACATGATAAATTTTCACTTTTGAAATGTTCTTCACAAGACTAGCTGCTCTCTTCCCGGGATATCTAAAATAGGTAAATTGATGTCCTCAAACTCACCTAGTTGGTTCACTAGTCTATCTCGACAAAGAATCACGTCTAGTTCTAGATCTCCTAGAATCTTCTTCTGTAGCTCCAGATCTCCTATGTCCATCTATAGTGTATTGGATTAGTCCACCAACCTATAGCTGTGAGGTCCACTTAACCTAAAGTGTGGTTTTCTTCTTCAAAATCTAAATTCTCGTCGTCAAAGATCTCCCTCCAAAACTCTCTTTTTAACGAACTGATCAAGTTGGTGCAACGTCTCATTATAGTCCCTCTTGGCTTTCTACCTCAACCTCCTTGCCTTGCGATTCCGCCACGCGGAAACACTATTCTCACCAACCCAAGTAAATCTCCTTGTCTTGCGATTCCGCCATGCGGAAACACTATTCTAAACAGGCCAAGTAAAGTCCTTGATGGTGGAAAAACCCTGCCAATAGTTATAGAAAGCACAGACCTGGGCATAAGAGCTCTTGAGGTTTCCAATCAAGGGGGCCTCGAGGACGGGAGTTCTCCCATGGATTGAGCGTAAGCTATTTCCTGCTGGGATAACTTCTGAAATAAATCCCCATAAACCTTAAAGAAACCCTTCCAATTATCTCCATAGCCAGAATAAACAGAAGTGTGGAAAAGTGGCGACAGATTGATATCAAAATCACAATTTTTCGTGGAGGACGAGGAAACAGAATTTCTCTTGGAGGACGAGGAAGCGGGTATTTTCACGGAGGATGAGAAAGCTGAAGAGTGGAGGATTTGGGAGCGGTGAGAATCATACAAGGAACATTCGCGGGGATCGGATAATACTTTGTAGGCGCCTAGGATTTCTTGGAACCGCGCGGTTGCCTCCTCCTGCGAAACGCCACCCAAAACGGCTTTGTCGGGGTGGAGTTTCAGCGCCAACTTTCTCTACGCTGTACGGATTTCGTCGGCTACCGTGGTGAGCTCAATGCCCAGGATTTTGTATAGGCATCTATGGGGTATTCTTAGCTTTGGTTAGTTGTTTTATGAAATTGATTTTTTCCTTAGAATCTGGCAATATAAATTTATACAAATCATTATTTTTTATTGTTCAGAATCCATTTCTGAATGTAGAAATGGATACAGCATGCTGAAAAACTCCCAGGGCACTAGAATTTTACAGAAATAATCACTTAAATTTAAGAATCCAATAATTTCTCCTTAGATTTCAGGAAAATATCCTCGGAAATATTCATTTCATAGAATATTTAGCATATGGCTTGTAAATGGTGTTGGCTAGATGTTCTACAAAATGACTTTTTTCACCGGAATCTGACCATATAGATTTACACAAATCACTATTTTTTGTTTTTCAGAATCGTTTCACCATATAGATTTACACAAATCACTATTTTTTGTTTTTCAGAATCGTTTCTGAATGTAGAAATGTATTCATCATGTTGAAAAACTGCCATAGAAATGTATTCATCATGTTGAAAAACTGCTAGGGCACTCCAATTTTATAGAAATAATCACTTAAATCTACGAATACAACAATTTCTCGCCGAATTTTGGGAAAATATCCCTGGGAAAAACCTTCATTTCGTAGAATCTTTAGCCTAGGTATTGGAAATGACATTGGCTAGCTGTTCTACGAAATGTCTTTTTTCGTCGGAACTGGACGATACAAATTTACACAAATCACTTTTTTTTGTTGTTCAGAATCCATTTCTGATTGTAGAAATGGATTTAGCATGCTGAAAAACTCTGAGGGCACTCGAATTCTATAGAAATAATCACTTAAATCTACGAATCCAATAATTTCTCGCCGGATTTTGGACAAATATCCCGGGAAAAAGTCTTCATTTTGTAGAATCTTTAGCCTACGGCTTGGAAATGGGATTGGCTAGCTACTCCACGAAATTCCTTTTTTCGTCGAAATCCGACAATATAAATTTACACAAATCACTATTTTTTGTTGTTCATAATTCATTTCTGAATGCAGAAATGGATTCAGCAAGCTTAAATTTACACAAATCACTATTTTTTGTTGTTCATAATTCATTTCTGAATGCAGAAATGGATTCAGCAAGCTAAAAAACTCCCAAGACACTCCAATTTGGAGAAATAATCACTTAAATCTATGAATCCAACAATTTCTTGCAGGATTTTGGGCAAGTATCCCCGAAAAAATTCTTTGTTTCGTAGAATCTGTAGCCTATGGCTTGGAAATGGCATTGGCTAGTTGTTCTATGAAATAACTTTTTTCGCCGGAACTCGATGATGTAAATTTACATGAATCACTATTTTTTGTTGTTTACAATCCATTTCTGAATGCATAAATGGATTCATCATGTTGAAAAGCTCTGAGGGGACTCAAATTTTATAGAAATAATCACTTAAATCTACGAATCCAGCAATTTTTCGTCAGATTTCGAGCAATTATCTCTGGAAAACACCTTCATTTCGTATAATCTTTAGCCTACGTCTTGGAAATGGCATTGGCTAGTTGTTCTACGAAATGCCTTTTTTCGCTGGAACCCGATGATATAAATTTACATGAATCACTATTTTTTGTTGTTCAAAATCCATTTCTGAATGCAAAAATGGATTCAGCATGCTGAAAAACTCCAAGGACACTCAAATTTTACAGAAATAATTGGACAACTATCATGTCCCAACAACCAAAATAATTTTTTTCATGACAACTATTTCTCAAGCAACTTGGATCTCTTGAAGGGAGACAAATACATGAGGTTGTTGGTGTAGCATAGGAAGGCCTCTATTCTATAAAAACAAAGAATTAGAGGGCCATGATTACCAAAGTGGATCTATCAAAGGATTTTGCAGAGTTAGCTCGCTCTTTCTCCACATCATTCTCAGTCCCTTGGGCTTCAGTTTACATTTGCAGAGTTAGCTCGCTCTTTCTCCACATCATTCTCAGTCCCTTGGGCTTCAGTTTACATTTTTAAGAGTGGATCATGCGATGTATAAGATCAACCTCCTTTGTAGTTTTACTTAGTCGAATGGAATCACCCTTCCTCAAGACCAAAAGTGGAATTTGATAGGGATGCCCACTATCTCCAATCTCCTTTCTCGTTATAGCTCAAGGAATTACTAGATCACATAAGGTAGCCTCAAAACATGGTTCCTTCGAAGGTATATTAAGAAAAAGTTCATAATTTGTTACATGTTTATTGTTTGTTGGTGTTATTCTTATTTTTTTAGATGGCTCAAAATGTATGGTGTGTAAGCTTAACGAAATAAATGTATGGTGTGTAAGCTTAACGAAATCTTGGATGTTTTTTTTTCTACCACCGTCATGGTGATAAATTCCTCCAAGTATATGGTAACATGTTGGGAGTTTTCTAAGCCGAAAAAAACTCTACAATACTCACATCTTCCCCTTTCAGGTGATGACGTTTGACACAAGTTTTAAAATTATACCTTTGGTTCGATATAAAGGTCAATGTGTACCTCAAATGTGATTGGAAATGGCTCATATACAATATTGAAAACAATCGAAAACGTGGTGCAAGAGATGGCTATCATGAGGTGGCAATTTAGTCCTAGTCGAATCAATCCTCATGCCCATTCTAGTATACCGGATATATCTCACTTGGATCCCGGAAGGAATCCTTGATCAAATAAGTTATATAGTTTCATATGGTTAGGGACACCAGAGAAAAAGCAGCTAGCATTCGTATCTTGGAAAAAAACTTGTCGAAAAATGTCATGGAAGTTGCGGTTAAAAAATATATTTCTTTTCTCCAAATTCGTAAAAGCCAAAAATGTTTGTAGGGACAAGGCCTTTTGGATCAAATGTTTAAATATTAATACCTCCCCCCACCCCTCTCCATTGAGGAATGAATAAGGTCACCCATTAAAAAAATCAAAATTTTTATATTATTTGAAAGGTAATAATAACAATCTTCCCTCTTATTGGGAATTAGCTAATATAGAAATTAGGTGTAACAACCCTAATTCATTATTTAATCATCATGGTTATTAAATTAAATTTAATTAATTATTAAAATAAATTTATTGAGTTTTTTATTATAATATTATTAAATTGGTAGGTGAAGTAATTAATGGGGGTAAGGTTCTTGAAAAATGAATAGAGGGATAAGGAAGTTGGGGAATTGAATGAGGAAGAGGGATTTGAGGGAGGAGGATAAGGAAGAGGGGAGAGGACTTGGAGAGGAGTATTTTTATTTTTCTTGTTTTGGAGGAGAAATTGGGGGGAAAAGGAGGAGGAAGAAATTTTGAAAGGAGGAGATTGATAAACAGATTGGTTTTTGGGAACTCTCACAAGGACACTGTTGTTGTTGGAAAATTTGGGCTCGGAGGCTAGGAAACTGCAAGGATTCCTAGAGCTAGGGAGTCGTAGAGGTTGTTCCTAGTTGGCTGGAAGGTTAATATTCAATTTGGGGCAGTTTGGGTAAAAGTAAGGGAAATAAGAAAATGGGCTAAATAAACTAATATATAGGTTGAGGTACGTATTTTATGCATTTTACTCTTTGATCTGTTGTTATTATGATGTTGTTCTTGTTATACTTCTTGGTATAAATAAAATATGAAAGAAAAACCTTGAACTAAATTGAATTTATTTCAATAGAAGATTAGTAGATATTTATTTATTTTGAGGCTCTATATGGAAGGCCTTACAAATGGTATCATAGCCTGGTTTCAAAAATGAAACCTAGGAATTGACCAACCAGAAATGACCCACTAAAGAAAACTACTCAAGCAATTAAAATCTCGATGAAGAGAGAGTATAGCAGGAAAATATATCTTGTAGCTTATGTAGCTTGTTCCAATTAACTTCGTCTTCCTGAAGTAATCCAACAGAGTTGTCTACCAACATAACAAACCAATAAATAGATCAGATGAAATAAACAAAAAGTGATAGAATCCATTGTACCCCTAATATTGGTCGTAATTTATTCCTCAAGAAAAAAAAAGAGCTTAAGAGAATCCTTAGCAATTTAGTGGAAAAACATTAGAATCAAGGTTGATGACCAATTTCACTGCTGGTCTAGAAATTCTCAAGTTATGCATCGACCTTCATAAAAGTTTAGTTCAATAGCACTACTTACAAAGACTTTGTAGGGCATGAATTTTGAGGAGAAATAACTTGCATACCTTTCCATGGTCCACATGGCCCAGTATTGTCAGAAAAGGAAGGAGAACTTACAATCTATATAATTCCTTCACATTGAATATTTCTTTCTTTTTGTCCATGTCATCCACACGAACATTATCAACTTCTATGAATTCTACATCCTACTCCTTGCATACAAGCATAACAATGTCCTCATCTAAGGTATGTGTAACATAAGTCATGATCCCTTTCAAAAGAGAGTCCTAACAAGTTCTGCCTCATTGACTGCCAAATTATGGGCCAATTATAGTACTGACATCCATTGCTTTCCAACTTCAAGGATCTCTACTTTCACAGGAGTTGTTTCCCTGGTAGCCTGGGCTCATGCTGCCTTGCAACTTGCTTTACTAAATTTGCTACTTTATCTCACATTGGACAAACCTGGAACATGAACGTTTATCTCCTTAGCGTCATCATCTTCTATTTCATCTTGGGATGAAACCAACTGCCTCTTTAAACCCCCTGTGTTATCAAGTTTCCTACGCCAATCCTTAATCTTCGTAAAGGCCCCTTCCTTACCCACTTTTGAAGGCATTGTAGATGCACTGGAAACCCTAGGATCGATCTTTGTTGTCTTTGAATATGCATTTACATCCTGGAATAGAGGTTTATGTTCAGTGGACTGCCTTGGACCATCCCCTACGTCCTTAAGAATAACTTTCCTTAGAGCAGCTCCTACATCGTTGAGAACAACTTGTCTTTTTTGTGGGAACTTTGCTAATCACTAGAGGTTTTGCTTGAACTGGGAACAACGAGTTAGCTATGCATCACAAGTTGCACAGTATGCATCAGATGTCCATCCACCATACTGTGCATTCACGAAACAATATAAGCATGTAGAGTTAGAGCTTGGGAACATGTAAGGCCCCTCCTCAAAATTTCAATACTTAATCAAATTCCCTTCTATGAACTTAGGGAGGAACATCTCTTTGATGGCTACTGTGTCCAGAACTAGTCCACAAGTCGGGTCTTCTCTGATACCAAGATTGAGAAGAAATATGAATCGACGATTACTACTATCAAAAAGACCACAAGTCAAATCCCATCGCACAAAGTCCAAGTCATTATTTTCCAAGGGATATTTGAGCTCGAGTCCAAGTGTGAAGAGTTGAGGGAGAGAGCCCAAAATTTGTAACCATGCACCACCCGTCCATGCAAAATGGGAGGGTCGTGTGTGGGTCTCATGGGAGAACCCACATTACTCACCCTCCATCTTATACCTTCATACACCCAAACCCTTAAACCATGTTCCCTTTAAACAATTTATGTTTATTATTATTATAATTATAATCATTTTTTTATTATTATTTATTTAATTGATTATTTTAAAGTTATTATTATTTAAATTCAAAAAAATCGTTAAATCTTTTATTTATTTATTTATGTAATATATGTAATTTTATATAAATATAATTATATATAATATTGTTATTAAATAACTAAATAAATAAAAATAGTAATTAATGTAAATACTGTTTGTTAATTAATTAGTTAAATGAGGGAAGTTATAACTAATTTGTTAATTTAAATGACTAATTAATTAACAAAAGTGTTAAAAAGAGAGAGGGAATTAATAACTTGTTTCATAGAGATTAAGAAATGATAATGGAATGATGATTAATATTAATATTAAAATATTAATTAATGAGCTTAATGGGTAGATATGATCCTTTCGTTTATTAATGAAAATATTTACGAACCTGCATGATGAGTTGTTATCATTCAAAGCATAGTAAATGTGTATTGGGAAGCGTGTGAGGGTGGTGGGGACGGATATGAGTGAAATAGGATTTGAGACTTTTATGAACCTGGGAACCCGCGACTGCAAAAGGTTGGAAATCGATTAAGTATGGGATAGCACGATGGTTAGACAAACTCATTGTAAGAGGAAAGAGACTTGGAAGGTCGGGGTTCAAAATGTAGATCGTAGAATTTTTGGATGAAAAATGTATATCACAGAATATGGAATATGAGAGTTTGACCCCGCCAACCTAGGAATTCGCGATTACAAAATCGACTAAGTATAGAATGAGAAAGAAAAAGTAAAAGGGAAAAAAAGGAAAGAGAAAACAAAATAATTATAGAAGAGGGAAAAAAAAGGGAGAAATGATCTCAACACCTCTCTCTCTCTCTCCATATCTCTCTCACTCTCACCTCTCTTTCTCTCCCCATATCTACCCATCCCTCCAACCACACACTATCACCCTATATATTTTCCCCATATGTCAATTTCTCTCTATATCCTACTCTCACTCTCTTTCCCTCTCTCCCTTTGTTTCTCCATCCAACCCTTTCTCTCATATATTTCTCCATCCAACGCTTATCCCCCTCTCTATAAGCATTGGATGGAGAAGTTTCTCCATCCAATTTCTCTATATATCCCACGCTTATCCCCCTCCCTATATATCTCACCCTTACTTCTACTACAAAACATGCATACATTCATAAGCATGTGAACTACTTAGAAATGTGTGCTCATTTTTTACCATGTTCATTGCTCAAGAATACACATATTCCTAATCATGCATTTCTAAAAAAAAATGGACATACATGCTCTTGTTCAAGAACGTGTGCACTTATTCATAAAAAAATATGAGTTGTAATGTTTGTGCATGGTGGTTCTTTTGGCCACATTAGGATATCTTTTCCCTTTAATAGAGACCTAATCCTCTATTGTAATCCCTTAGTTATGGTTACATTACAAGTGTCATGTTAGGTATGAGTTGCATGGGAAGCTTCATTGGATACGCTTTCATGTGTTAGATTTCTAAATCTATGCATCACAACAAAAATCTAGATGACCCTCTCAACATTATATGAATAAACTGTGTTTTAATTTTTTTATAAATGGTCAATATATATTTTATTTTTTTATCTAAAATATATTTAAAAAAATAGTATTTATAATTAATATATTAATTTATAGTTGTTATCATTATTAATTATTGATTTACATCTTTATAATATTTATAATTTAATAGATATTTTTTTTTAGGATAAACATAGTTTAGAAGTTGAGATGAACATAACACTAAAAATAATAATAAATAATTTATTTTTAAGGTGAGGATGATTCCATACACCAAATTTGTGTATGAGACATTTTTCTTTGTGGGACAAGGGACCCTCATACCAAATTGTTTTATGACACTACTTTGTTTGTAGGACAAGAAACTCCCTTTGGATTTGGATTTGATCCTGTAACTTTCAAAGAAAAAACACATATTCTTAAACATTAAGCCCACTCAAATTGTATAAAATTAAAATATTTAAAAGATAAAATTATTTAAAACAAAAATAAATAATAAAATGAAAATCATATTAATTTAACAATTATTAGATATTTATTAATTCACTTAACCTTTGTCAATAATTTGTGTAAAAATTATGAATAATACAATACTTTGTAACATTTTAAACATAATGAATTAGTCATGAAAATCATTTAAGATATTTTATTAATAAATTAAGTATAAATGTTTTTTTTATATATATATATATATATATATATATATATATATATATAATTGGTTCATTTATGGATTGCTTCTTAAATACAGCCAGAATCTCTTCAAATGAACTAATAGACATTTCATTTAAACATCTACTCATTCTAACATGCAATACTAACACAAAAAACAACTGAGAAAAATTTGACACATTAAAAAAAAAAAAAAAAAAAAGCCAAAACCAAGATCTTTAATTCTTTCCATATTACATTTGTTTTACTATTTGATAGCAAACAAAAACACTGAAACTTTCCATCTTTTACAACTCTGCAAGTATACTTAACCATATAATATAATTATTTGATAGCAAACAAAAACACTGAAACATTCCTATTTACAACTCTGCAAGTATACTTAACAATATAATATAATTGTTTGATAGCAAACAAAAACACTGAAACGTTCCAATTTACAACTCTGCAAATATACTTAACAATATAATTAAGTGAAACTAAAGATAGTCCGCTGTGAGGTCTTTTCTTCTTCAAAATCTAAAATCTCGTCGTCAAAGCTCCTCCCCCAAATCCCTCTTATCCCTCTTTTTAACGAACTGAGCAAGCTGGCGCACCGTCTCATTATACTCCTTCTTGGCTTTCTTCCTCTTGCGATTCCACCACGCGGAAACACTATTCTCACCAACCCAAGTAAATCCCCTTGTCTTGCGATTCCGCCATGCGGAAACACTATTCTCACCAAGCCAAGTAAAGTCCTTGACGGTGGAAAAACCCTGCCAATAGTTATAGAAAGCACAGACCTGGGCATAAGAGCTCTTGAGGTTTCCAATCAAAGGGGCCTCGGGGACGGGAGCTGCTCCCATGGATTGAGCGTACTCTATTTCCTGCTGGGATAACCTCTGAAATAAATCCCCATAAACCTTAAAGAAACCCTTACCAATATCTCCATAGCCAGAATAAACAGAAGTGTGGAAAAATGGCGACAGATTGATATCAAAATCGCAATATTTCGTGGAGGAGGAGGAAGCGGGTTTTTTCGTGGAGGACGAGGAAGCGGAATTTCTCTTGGCGGAGTAGTTAGCGGATTTTTTGGTGGAGGATGAGAAAGCTGAAGGGTGGAGGATTTGGGATCGGTGAGAATCATACAAGGAACGTTCGCGGTCATCGGATAAGACTTCGTAGGCGCCT
>CBVK0102874633.1:0-11911 GCA_900067695.1 Picea abies | reverse complement strand
GATTATTCTATGGTAATGATTTTTAGGATGTGTAGGAAGGAGTGATGCTTTCATTAGTGTTTAGGGCATAAGAAGAGGTAGAGGGGGCACCATAACTAGGTTGGGCTGTGGGGTGTATTGTGGGTGTTAGTGGTGGTCTGCTGGTGGGTGGAGGAAAAGTTAAGGGGTATGGTTGTGGATAAGGGGGAGGATTATAATAAGGGGGTCTGCCATATGCTGGTGGATATTGAGGTGTGCCATACATTGGTGGTTGTTGGGGATGTGAATTGTGGTGTGTAGTGGCACCAATCAATCCATCCGCTGAGTGAGACATCCCAGGTTTGTCTTGGCCGAATGGCACGGGTTTTGGGGCGTCAGGTAGGACCATATACAAGTACCTTGATTGTGAGTAAATGAGCTTAAACTGTTGGGCCTTGATAACGACATCTTCTTCAAACTGGGGGAAGGTGGTGGCTACATCTTAGGCAAGGAGGGAAACAAGTGATTTGAGGAACCAATTGAGACATTGTTGTGGAGTAGCTTCAACTTTGCAGAGACTACGTCGCCGATGCCATTCGTGAATGTGATCAATGATGTGCATGTCATAGGTTTGTTTAAATTCTGAGAGTAGTTCGAGGCCATTTTCAGGACAAATCGGTAGTTGAAAGAAGGTCAAGAATGCTTTGGCCAAGGATTCAAAGGTCACATGGGACCTAGATTTTTATTCTACATACCACTTAGCTGATGGGCCAGTGAGTGTACGTTGAAATAACCTTAATTAGATGAAATTTTCCGTGATGTTGTTTGAAGAGAACCATAAGTGAAAAGTCATGATATGGTTGGAGGGATTGTCTCCCAATTTTACTTCAAACTTGGGGATGTTTGAAGTTAGTTTGGTAGGCATTGCAGGCCATGTGGGGTTGTGCAATATAGGATCATTGGTGAGTTTAGTCAGATCTAGTATGTTGAGGGAATCCAAGTATGGCATGTGAGGTGGTGGTGGAGGATTAGTTCTGGCCATGGTATGAGTGTTTTTCATACCTAACCCTTGAGGGGGATGAGGTGGGTTTGTACTCCTCCCTTGAGAAGAAGTTGGCCCCCTTCTTCGGTGTAAAGGAGAGTGTGGAGATGTTGGACCTTGGGAAGTGGAACCAAGCAAAGTGGAACAAAGAAAAGATTATCCCAAGACAACAACACTTATAGGAGTGTGGGAAAGTACAACCAATGAGTTTTCAAGAGTAGGAACTCCCCCGAGGATGGGGGGGATATTTAGCAAGCGTCTGGAATGATGGGGATTCTGTGAATCCCCTATGATGTTCGACTAGAAAATTAGATGTGTGCAAATGGAAACAAGAGAGAATTTAATGAACAAAATATTTTGTATAACTTGGACCTCCACAATATATCTCAAAATCATATGTAAAAAGAACAACATACATAAAATAAGGAAGCATACATGTGGTTAGGTGGATTTTGTCCACGTGGGAGAACAAAGAAAAAAATTCTTGTGTCCTAAAATACGTAATGTCCTTCTTCTCAAATAGAACTGGACCTTCCAATAACACTCAATAGTGGGGTCTGAAGCCATCGAAAGAGAAACTAGTGAAGGATGAAGTAATCATTTTTAATGAGGGGTAGAGCGTGCATATCCGGAAAGAACTAGCGATATTTCTCAATAGCCACACAAAATACGATCAAGGTGCAATTGAAGCCCACAATTTCCACCTGGGTAGATGTCCTAAAATTTGGTCACTAGGTACCTCGGTCAAAGTGCTACATTTAGATTTTCGACCTAAGAAATGGGTCACGGGCTCGATCATTTCCAAGTGGTGGGTGCCTCAAGGGGGGACGCATAGAACAACTGGACCTCGGATTTCGACCCTTCACAGGTATCTCCCTACCTTATGGTGTAGGGACACTTGACTTGGAGGATTTAAATTTCCCTATTTGAGAACTTCTATTGTTTGAATATGTGAGAACCAGATAATGAGGAGTTATTTGGATGCTTATCCCCAAAATCCTATCTAGACTAAAAACTTTCCTTTGGCACCTCCTATGGAGGAAAACTTAGTGAGTATTTAGAATTTTTTTTAGATGTGGTTGTTTGAGAGATTGGGGGTGTGAGCCAATCTCGTTTAAATTAAGGGGGATTGTATAGTTTTGTCAAGAAAAGGGTGGGGTGTTTCATAATTCCTTTGGAGGAAACTTACTTCAAACTCCACATTTCGAGATGAAAAACTATGTGAGTGAGTAGTGACTTTTGTGTGTGAACAAGTGAAAGTGTGCCAATATTTTTAATAAATTAGTTGTCACCTTGATGCATGTGGAGTTCTCTTGGTCCTTACAAGTCTTGATTACCTAATTAACTAAATGACATTGGTAGAACCTTACAGAATTTTAAAGTCCCTAGGAAACTAGCATCTGAATGTGTGGGTCCTTACTATTCCTTTAACTCTCTAATGTGATTTAATCTAAGAAATATTTGAAACTATCCTAGATTGTGCATATGTGGGCATGTATGGACCTTTTACAAAACCTTTAAACTTCCCTAGTGATTTAATCTAAGAAAGTAAACTTCAATCACTATCCTATCTTTGTAGCATCTGGGCATGTATGGGTCCTTCCAATTTTAAGATGTTTTTTGAAAAATAAACTAAGAGGAGTCTTGAGGGGGCTGTTGTCCTCTCCTAAATATTTTTGTCTTTTTAAGGAAGATGAACTTTTCCTTCAATCTCTTTCTCATTCTCGAGATCGCTTTAGGGTGCGAGAGAAGATCATACTCAACGATTGATATCCAATTTTTGGTCCCAATGCAAGTTTTGTATGTGATGTAGAATGATTCCAACTTAAATTTAGTCAAAGAAAGCCATCCATGTTGCAAAATGACAAACAAAAAGAGGAAAAATAATGATTTTAACCCCTAAGTGCCTATGTTTTGACTAATCACTTTATATGGAGAGGGAATGTAAGTGTGGTGCAGATTACAATATGAATGGAATCAATTTTAAGAAGGCTATGGGCCCTCCATAGATCACAAAACCTTACAATGTGAAATTTTCTGAGTAGATGCATAGGTCTCAGAGTAGATAGGGGCACATATGATGCCAATGTGCAGTTTGAAAGTGACCTTTAGGCGTAGGTGTGCAGGGTGCTCTATGCAAAATAGTGTGTTCAGTGCACATGCATTGAATACATGCCTGTGGTTTTGAAAAACCCACGCACGTCTGACACACGGCCGTGAAGAAAATTCCAAACAAAATTCTCTCAAATCATCTTTGAATTTGACTTTTTGTAGGTCGACTTGGGCCAGTTATGGTACCTACAGGTTAAATAAATAGAAAGAAGAGCTAAAATAACCCAAATGGGGTAGGAAATTGATACCTTTCCCTAGTGGAGTCATCAATCTGTTGCACCTCTTTTGTCACCTAAATGAGAAATATAAGAGTGCTTACAAGTCCAGTTGGGTTAGCTAGGCAAGACATCAGTAGAGGAAAGAGTTAGAAGTGTAAAGCATAAAATATAAGTGAAGAATTAAACTAAGAAGGATAAAAGCAATTAAACTAGAGTGCATAAGGACAATAGAACAAGAAACAAACAATACTCATGCCACCAATGGAACATATTGTATTAGTAGAAAGAAAGAACCAAAAAGAAAGGGATACTTTGGGTCCCCTCTTCCTCCAAGGGAGGGCTCTTGGACCCCCAAATATTGAGCTCTTATTATAAATAAGGAACTAAAATGAAATGGTGAAGAGAATCCAAAGCACATTCAATCTAGAGGTGATATGAATGGATAACTGAAATGATGTTAGCATGCCCTTGATGAGGAAAGAGGATCCTCCAAGAGAATATCAGCATCATAAAAATGCAAATGAATTCCTTGAAAATGTAGTGCACCCATGGCCTCTTTTTATAGCATAACTTTGAGGCATTATTCAACCAACTTTTAGTGTGAACAAGGGGCCATTTAGGGAACCCTTAGGTCTTTGAACAATGACTCAGCCAGATTCAACCAAGATTTGGATGTCAAATTGACTTGGAAGTTGAACCAGAAGTGGGTGGGAGGTCGACCAATATCATAAATGCATTGTTTTGAGGGATGCATGGTTTTTTGCATCCACAGTCGTGCATCGTGCGCATGTGCACTTTTTCTTGCGTTTATGAATTACGCATGTGTGCATGCTCCTTGTGTACTCTTAGCACATGATAACTTTATTTATGATTGTATAGTTTTGGGCCTTTTGGAAATGCATTTTGGGTCGTTTTTGGTCCATGGGTGAACTAATAGTTGTTTGAAGATGATGGATTCCTATAACCATTTGCAGATGAAATTTCAGTGATAACAATGAATGAATCCACGCTGTGAAGCGATGTGAAAAATGTCATCTATCTGCCAACAAAGCGAGAGCACCACCTTCTCTTCTCCACCCAATCATTTCTGTCGACCCCTTTTGAAAATGGGCCATAGACTTAATGACTTGCAACCCTCCATCTAGCAATAGACACAAATACATCATCATGGCAGTCGATTATTTCACCAAATGGACTGAAGCCATGCCCACCTTCGACAACACCGCTGACACTGTAGTGCATTTTTTCTTCAACCACATCATCTCCCACTTTAGATTCCCCCTACAGCTAGTCTCCGATCATGGGAAACACTTCGAGAATGAGATTTTCGTCGAAATCTCCTCTAGGTTAGGATTCTCCCACGATTTCGCCTCCCCATACTACCCTTAGTTCAACAAACAGGTAGAGGTGGTCAACAAGGTCCTCAAAACCATGTTGCAGTGCATGAGTAACAAACATAAGACCAATTGGAACCATATGTTGTTTTTTGCACTATGGGCTTATCGCATGGTAGTTAAAACTACCACTAGTTTCACACCATTTCATCTTGTCCATGGGGTCGAGGCCACTCTCCCCATCGAATGCGAAATCCCCACTTTACACACCCCTATTGAGCTATTACCCGAAACTACTCTAATGGAGCAATGTTTGTTGAACCTAGATTCACTGGATGAATACTACCGTTCTTCATTACAGAACAATGAGGCGGCCAAAAAATGGTCAAAGGCCACCTTTGATCATTCAACAAAGGCGACCTCATCCTTTCTTACGATATCACTCACGATACCTTCATCCATGGAAAGTTCGAGTGATTATGGCATGGAACTTACATCATCCAACATTGCCTCACTAAATGCACATACATGTTGGCCTCTCCCGAAGGCCACCCCCTTAAAGAACCCGTCAACAGGTTGTACGTAAAGAAATTTTATGCCTGAGCATAGCCATGCTACACTAGGATTTTTCTTTTTAGAGTTTTTAGTCTTCTTTTTTCTCCATATCTTGTGTCTAATATTTCATTTCTGTTATTGGCAGATGCCTCCTCCATTGACCTTCCACATTGGTTACGCTGGTGGAGCTAGCCGTTGGACACAGAATCTCACTTCAGCTGCTTGGGCCCTCTATACCCCCTTGCATGAACTACTCCACTCCAGCAGCATATGCTTAGGCTCAACTACCAACAACCAAGTAGAATACACAACCATCATTGGCCTCCTTTCTGAGGCCAGTAGTCACCATATTCGTCACCTTAGCGTCTTAGAAGATTCCCAACTCATCGTCCTCTAGCTCAACAATGTGTATCGTGTATACGATCCATGCCTCTTCTGAAAATACCTGCAAGTTAGCTTTTATCTTGACATTTTGATTCAATCACATCCACACATATTCCAAGGAAATTTAATCAAATAATAGATAATATGGCTAACCTAGTGTTATATTGGCATTTATCAAATCAAGTTACAATTACACATGCATAACTCATCAAAATTCTGTCATAACATATAAATTAGACATCATAACCAAAAAACATCAACACATGTCATCAAAGTTTTACAAAAAAATAGTACATGTACAACATCCATAGGTAGTTGAACCACCTCACCCCTATAAATACAAAATCGATGTCCCAACACCATATACAAAATGGGCTCACAAGCCTATACAAAAATAACTATACAGGGGCACTCATGGTGCCTCTAAAGCTCCACCACCTAGTCCTCTCTTGGGAGGAGGTGCCCCACCAGCTAGGGGTCCCTCGAGTCCTGGAGGAAGTTGCCCAGTCATAGCTGCACCCGCTACAGCTTCTCTGTGGATCAAGGTCCATCACTCTACCGGAAGGCCCACACACTGCTCCAGGACTCCCTCATCCTGAATACACAACCACATGCCCTCAGGCACTCCCTATAGCACCTCCTCCAAGTGACGATGAATATCCTCGAACTCTCCCCTGGCCCTCGCCAAAGGAGAATGAGAAGGTCATGCACCAGGGTCATCAAAATGATGTCTCTCACCTTCTCTCTCATCATCAACCAACCTCACATGACCCTCATCTCGCCGCCTTCTCTCCCCACAGTGGTCTCACTGGCCCCTGACGCACTAACACTCTAACAAGCTCAACCTCTCATCTGTGAGGTCCCACATCTGCACACACAACAAACAAATTATAGCATCAAAATCCATCTATATATAAATAACATGTTATACTATCTAAAAGTCAAAACATCATATAAATCCACATATCTCTGTGGTCGAACACCTCTCCCGGGGGTAGCACCATCTCTAGGTCATTCCAAAAATCCACCCCAATATATGGGAAATGTAGTATTATTTGTGGCATCTAATGCCAAACCCGTGTAGCCTCAGCCATAAAATAATTACCACCCTCACCCCCACCATGGAGAACCAAAATTGTCGCCCATTGCCTCAGTCACAACTCTCACATACCCGGGGTGTATAATAAAACTCTCGGGTGCAACATAGGCACCCTCTCCAAAAACTATGCTACCAAGATGGACCCAAAAGAAAACTCCCCCGAGTTAGTAGCTCGACATCTGTCGAGCTACCCCACCATATTGGCATGCAACATCAAGCCCAAGGAAAAATGCTCACCCCCCAGTGCCCTTTTCATAATCCTCAGCTAAGCCCCACTGATCCGCTAAGTCACGAGAGATCCATACACTCTCACAACCATCGATGAAACACACCGATGCAACAGGGAATCCATTTCCCCAATCCTCACTACATATCCATACATCTAGTCCTGTCCTGAACAATAGGTCTGGGCTAGGACAACCAACTTCCCATTCCCGAGTACCATAGGCTCGGAAGGTAGCAAGGTCCCCCCAAAAGGGATCCCAGTCAAAAAGTATACATCCTATATAACAGAGTATTCCAGGTACTCACCATGAATGATGAAACACTAAAGATCCATACTCCACATCGAAATTAGGCACTGTAGTAGGTACTTTTGTGCCCTCATTAGTGAGCATTCAAAAAATTATAGCAGCCCACAAGCTGCCAAAACACCACATACTTTCAGTTCCTCATCTCTCACCACCTCTCTCAGGCATGCCTAGTCCCTCTCCCTCCAATGGATCAACATCATTGACTGGTTGCCTGCATCCACACATACAATATTTGATCAGTCATCACAACTCATAAAAACACATAATCTTCAAAAAATATTAATATGTACACCCTTTAGCTTTGCCTCAAAGGCACGATTTTTTTCCCCACAAGTGCACACATATGAGCGCCTATTCACCCCATAGTTGCACACTCATGTGATATTGTAGGCAATAAATGGGTGCACCCATGCACCCATGTCACACATAGATGCACATCCTAGCACGCCTATTCGCTCCATAGTTGCGCATACATGCACAAGTATCAGGAACACAACTGTGCATGGATGCACCATTGTGCGTTTCATAGGTGCGCATTCCATGCGTATCTGTTTTCCCCATTTGAGAACCATTATACATGGCTCTCCACATTAAATTCATGCACTCATGCATGAGAAACAGTTGATCGTCCATGCAATAGGGGGCCCACCCTCACAAACCCCCTTGTACGGCCATCCGTACAATCCCTACCCAAAAAAGAACCCTTACTACTATGTAGGAGGATACAAACACTAACCAAAAACTTGTTGATCCTGAATCAACTGACTTGATCTCCTAGAATTTCCAAATCTCTTCTCAAACCTCTCGTCAATCCACTACAACAACAGGTACAAATGAGGTGGAAATGTAGGCCCTCCAACTATATATAGTCCCTTTTTCCAAACTTCCATACTCAATTCTGGGAGCTCCAAGCGTCCATTTTATGATCCATCTTCATCCATGAGACCAGGATCTCCCCACCTACACAATCCCATTCCCCAGGCCACAATCCATCCTCGGCCCCCGGGAAGCATTTTTCTCACATCACGCTCAGGTATGCATGCTTATGTTCAAAATTATCAAATAACTGTTATATTTTATTTATCTTCAGATATTGTTCACGTCGAGTATTTGATTTTCATGTGTGTAGGTACTTGGTCACCACAAATCAGCATGACCTTTTTAGGTATAAGATCGCTACTGGCATGTAATCATTCCCTCTGAATATCAATTACATCTCCTAGTCACACCCTCTGATATTTTCCTCTAAGGTCCCCCCATCCAACTCTACAGTACTCACACCTCCACTGCATTCCAGTATTGTCACCTGGTAGCACTCTTCCTCACATGAGTTGTCCCATTCATAGTCCCCCTTGACACTTTGACACTCATGCTTCTTTCACCCCCTAGGGTTGGGAGTCCTCATAGTTAGTTTTTGCATTCCCAAGAATTAGCTGCATTCTCTTTCTCCTCATTTTGCTAACTTCCCCATAATGGAGTCCCGAGTAATCTCATCACGATTCATAGTTTGACTGGACCTCTACAATATCATCATCCCTCCATCTCATCCACCATTATTTTTCCCATATGCAGATTATACTCCATTCATTTTACCTAATACATAAACCCACCTATGGGGCCCCCACCCTCCACTTGTTTTCCATGCAACTTGAACCCTCACAGGCTAAGGCATATTGGTCTGGGGAACTCATTTATGTATCTATACGCTCATCCCCAATTATTCTTTATTCATTTGGTAATTGTACAAAGCCTTTGTTTCCAGCCATTACATAGTTTTTTGTCATCACCTTTTTGCCACCTTCATTTTTAGACAAAAGAAACCCATGTCATCCTTGGTTGGGGCATTCATTACCTTCTACTGTCATTGACATCCTCCACAAACTCTGAGTATCCCACAACCCATTTACCCCTGATCTTTGAGTTTTTCCACTTTGTCATGCCTTTGGCACAATTCAACCCTAGTCTAGTTGTCCCCCTGACGCTAGATTCAGTTCCACGATTGCTGCCACTTATTATTCACAAATATCCCCAACCAAGGGAAGTCTTGAGTCTCCCCATATCTTGACTATTTCCATGTTCCTCATCAGTTCCTATTTTTATCCTGTAGATTTCATGAATCCCTTTGCTTCTTGGCATTGCGTCTCCCTTTTTGTTGACATCAACACAGTATCCAAAAGGGAAATAGTATCTTGGCCCTCATTACCTTTATAATGAGGCATCTCAGATGACACATAGAGACCCATCATTGCTCTCTACTATCGTTGACCCCCATGACATTCGACTTCAACACTTCATCATGTTGCAGTGGGTCTTACTTTGTGACTATTGCAGTTGTTTTTATATTTTTTGAAGACCTATGAAATTAGATAGGCTATCCATGCTTTCATATCATCAACACTTCTTATAGGTGTCCTCACCTCTTTTCAAAGTTTTTTCACCATCAAAATTTTCCTCTTCTATTTATCACCACACCTCTGAGGTGCTACATTCGTCTACACCAACACACATCTTCAACTACTGTCTTACAAATTTTTGAGTTACATGACATGGACATGGGGCATGCCTTCCTTGTTTGTACACAATTTTGTTTTTTGACACCTTGCAAAAGGTTTGGGTCCTACCGGTTCCCCTCTCCCTCTAATGTGTCACTCTTGAAATTTCCCTCACCACTCTTTCTTACAATGATACTCTGTAGAAGAAACATTGATGTATTTTGGCTATACATATGCTCCTAACCTCACACATCAGGGGGCATCTGTTATCATTGGAATTTCATCCACAAATGGTTACAGGAATCCAACATCTTCAGACACGCATTAGTTCATCCATGGCTCAGAAAATTCATTTCCAAAGGGAACAAAACTATATAATTGGTTAAAAAATCAACATGCGCTAAGGATACAAAGGTAGTGCGTGCACGTGTGGCAATCGAATAATGACAAAAAAGTGAATATACACCCGATGTGCGACCGTGGACGCAAAAATCCATGCACACCTTAGAACAACCTATTTATGAGTTTGGTCGGCCTTCCACCCACTTCTGGTTCATCTCCCAAGTCGATTTGACACCCAAATCCGAGATGAATCCGAGTGGAGGGTTGGTCAAAGACCTAAGGATGTCCTAAGGAGAACCTTGTTCACACTAAAGACTCATTGAATAATGCCTCAAAGCTTTGCTATAAAAAGAGGCCATGGTTGCACTATATTTTCAAGGAATTCATTTGTATTATTATGCTTCCTATGTTCTCTTGGAGAATCTTCCTTTCTCACCAAGAGCATACAAACACCATTTCGTTTATCCATTCACATCACCTCTTGAGTGAATGGGCTTTGGATTTGTTCACCATTTCCTTCTAGTTTGTTACTTGTAAGAAGAGCTCAATCTTGGGGGTTCAAGAGCCCTCCCTTAGATAAAGAGGGGACCCATAAGTCTCCCTTTATCTTTAGTGTTTTCCCACTAATACAACTTATCCATTGGTAGCATGCATGTTGTTTAATTTTTGTTTCATTTCTCTTATGCACTCTAGTTTATTTTATTTTATGGTTATTAGTTTAGTTATTTGTTTATTTCTTATACTTGATGTTTCTAACTCTTGCATTCATTGTTGTCTTGTCCAGCTAACCCAACTGGACTTGTAAGCGTACTTATTTTTCTCATTTAGGTGACCAGAAAGATGCAACAGATTGGCGGCTCCATTGGAGGTTGGTATCAATTTTCCCCCCATTTGGGTTGTTTGAGCACTTCATTTTGGTTTATTTAAATTGTAGAAACCATAATTGGCCCATGCCTCCATGGAAAAAGCTAAATTTAGAGCTGAGTTGAGAGAATTTCATCCAAAATTTCTTTCACGACCATGTAACAGAAAGTGCACAAGTTTTTTAACTCACAGGTGCATCTTCCAAGTACGTGCACCAAACCCACTGTGTTTCTCAGCACATTCTGCGCACTGTGCCAAAAAATTATTTTTTAATTTGCATATTGGCACCCAATGCGCCTCTGTATACTCTACGACTTGCACATATGTATATAAAATAATACAAGGGTTTTTGTGATTTGTTGGAGGCCCATAGCCTTCTTAAGTTTTATTCTATGCAGATTGTAATATGCACCACACTTATATTCCCTCTCCGCATGAAGGGTTAGTCAAAACATAGGCACTTAGGGGGTTAAAAACCATATTTATCCTCTTTTTGCTTTCATTTTCCCACATGGATGGCTTGATTTGATTAAAGATAAGTTGGAATCATTCTATATCACAAATATAACTACTTGCATTGGGACCCAAAATTGAACATCAATCTTTGAGTATGCTCTTCTCTCATGCCATAAAGCGATCTTGAGAATCATAAAAACGATTGAGG
This sequence comes from Picea abies, assembly GCA_900067695.1. Lineage (NCBI taxonomy): Eukaryota > Viridiplantae > Streptophyta > Pinopsida > Pinales > Pinaceae > Picea > Picea abies. The sequence goes on along the minus strand of CBVK0102874633.1, from coordinate 314 downwards.
AAAAAATTGATCTCCCTTTAAAAAAATTTTTTTAGGAGAGGACAACAGCCCCCTTGGGACTCCTCTTAGTTCCTTTTCAAAACAAATCTTAAAATTGTAACGGGCCCATACATGCCCACATGATACAAATATAGGATAGTTTTGAATTTACTTTCTTAGATCAAATCACTAGGAAAGTTTAAAGGTTTTGTAATGGTACCATACATGCCCACATGTCCACAATCTAGGATAGTTTTTGAATCTTTCTTAGATTAAATCACACTAGGGAGTGAGATCGGAAGAGCGTCGTGTAGGGAAAGGGTGTAGATCTCGGT